>CABFPE010000786.1:266924-278584 GCA_900660155.1 Hofstenia miamia
CTACATGCAAACCGCGCTTCCTAACCGTACTCATCCTTATACCTAATACCTACTATCACCTAGACTAGAGGAGTCAAACCAGAGGGCTAGTTAGAGCCTCTGGTTATCCTACCTCTTGCCCGAAGTGATACCTTAAGCATTGATCATAGTGATCAGATACATAGATAAAATAAATATAATAACAAATAATAAGGGGGCAATTTATGAAAAACTATATTATCCTGAAAATGCTAAAAGGTAGTGTCAATTAAATCTACAGCTGGGGAAATTTCTAATAGTAAAAATAAAAGCAACTGAAAGCTAGGGTAGCTAAACTTAAATTAACAGAAATCACACATTTTCATGTTTACAAATAATAGAAAACAGTAACTCACTTATTATCAAACTGTGAGTAATAGCAGAATAAAATATTTAAAAGATACTGTGATATCTGATATTCAAATTATGCAAACAAAATGGATTCCTTTTACGAGCAACCAATCAGAATACAAAAAATATTAAATCACTAATTGTACATTAACTATTGTCACAATATTACTACATTCCCCTCATTTAGCACTTCAGCTGGAAGCCATATGAATCAGTCATCCTGGATGATTTCTCTCTAAACAATTACAGATTGCAATGGATGAATTACAGATGCTTGATAGATCTATTATTGTTACTTCATTTGAATCGTGGCTGCTCTATTAAGATCACTTTTGCAACCTTCTGTTGTGTCAATTAGTTCCTTAGTAATGCTGCTATAGTTCCCAGCCACTGATTCTACATTATATATATATATATATATATTGTATCAATTTGATTAAAATCATTTATCAGAAATCACTTTAGAAAATTAATTTTTCAAAAATGATTTCAAAATATTTTAAAATGGAATCAGATTAAAATGCATGTATGTGAGAAAACAACTTGATGGGACATGATATATTAGAATGCTTCTGGCAAAGCCATTTTCAAATCTATAAATTCATAAATATATTTGTAACAGCACTTTAGTCTTAGGAAAATAAATGGGGCTTTTTCATGAAAAAAACTAATTTGATATAACTTCTAAAAATCAATAGAATTTGGTGAGATTTCAAAGAATTTTTTATAATTTTTTTTTAGTATAATTACTTAAATTTTAAGAAATTTGCAATTTTATTAACAAATCCCTTTATATTAAAATTATTGGTTAGCATCATAATCTATTACATAAAGGAAACTTTCAAAACAACACTTAGTTTCAATGAATATGTCTTACAGAAGAACTTGCTTTGTTCCTGAATATATATCAACACACTCAACTAAACCTGGAATAAAGGTTTTAAGAGTTTCCAGAAAACTAGATATTAGAAAGCAATGGATGTAGGATTCAAAAAGAGGTTATGCTAATTCTCAACCATAATATGTATCATATGCATGTGAAGAACACTTCAATCTATTTAAAGTTTTAGAGAATTATTATCAAAGTCAATTTTGAAAATGCAATTTTAACCTACTGAGAATACTTTTGAAATTTCAGTTAATTTACACAAGAGAAAACATATTCACCAGATGTTAGAGCACCATCATGGAAACCACCATCTATTAGAAAAATTTTCCCAATGATCAAAGAGGAATCACATAAAAAACCAATTGATTGCAGCTAATAGAATAATTGTAGAAAGGGTCATTGAAAGAATTTGTGAATATGAACTCTTATCATCACATTCATGTATAAAGTTCAAAACTATAACTCTGCTTAATCAATTTGTAAATATTTGGTGTGGTTTTTGCAACATTCAAAATAAACATTGTAATTGATATATTTTTTATGTATTGTATATTTATTAATAGGGAAATGCTCTTCAGAGAATTGTTGTGAAAACTAATCATGCTGCAATTTTGGTGAAGTTTTGGGTTTGATTCCCATTATTAATTTTATAAATATTATATTAAAAACTTTAGTCTAAAATTGAAAAACACAAAATATTTAAAAATACAAAATTGTTCAGTTAATGTTCTATACAGGCTTTTTGACAAAAGGAACCCATAACCAAAATTTTGAATGCAGTAGATACATCTGTGCAAAATATCATGAATCAAGTAGATATAGGAAATAAATACATTGTGTAGAATCATGTGGTGTGTCTAGCAGCTCAAGTGGTACGATGGTTGCAGAAGATTACCATCACCAAGAACATACCATGCTCCAACAAAACAAATGAAGATCAGTAATTCGCAAATTTCATTGTAGAAAAAAGTAATTCCAAGATGGTTAAAGTAGCGACCAATTCACACAGCATCTTGCTGAAGCCAAGCCATTAGAATCCATCCTTACAATTTCATTATTATAAAATTCATACCAGAGCTAAAAAGGTTAGTAAAATATAGAATAATAAAAAAGCAAATGTTATTGAGCAAGAACGAAATTTATTTACATTTGCTTACATTCAAGTGCCCTATTTATTACAAAAGAAGGTAAATATTTACTGTTTTTTTACAAAAGTTCATTTCCCTTGCAAATTAACTGAGCAATTACACGTAATCTAAAGCTTGAGGGGACAATCACTAAGTTTGAAACTTAAGTTTGAAAAGATTACAAATTAATAAATCATTAAACTAAATAGCACCAAATTAATTTGAGAGTGCTTAAAATTGAAAGAAAATAAAAGAGAGGCCCTGAGTGACTCTACATGCCCCCCATTGCACAGTTAAGGCTGTGGTAACAGTTGGACTGAAGGACCACACAACAACTTTTGGGCTTCTTCAATCATCTCTTTGGCCAGTACATCATCCCAAGATGAAACTTCTGCATAGAAGGGTTGCCTAGTGACCTGCATTAATGCCTCCTGTTGAGTGACGGTTTGGCTGTGCAAGTGGAAATACTTGAGCTCAGGTAGCCTCAAACTGATAGGACAATTTCGCCATAGTACATTCAACAGCTTGTATGGCGGAGGCCCTTGAGGGCAATAAGGAGCATCATCAAGGCATCAGTGTCTGAGGTATGCACATCATCCACACTAATATTGGTATTGGGATAAAAGTGAAGGAAGACTTCTCTGAGAGATCCCATATGGGTAGTGTGGTTGACAAAGAGCAAACAATACTCGTTTACTTGTTGCAGCACCATCTCTTCAGTCTCTGTGATGCTGGCACATAGCATGGTAATGATCTTGATAAGCTTGGTTACATTGTAGTATCAGGTTATTGTCTCTGCTTTATTGGCCCACATCAGGTCACCTCTGGCTTGGAATAAAATGACAACATGAGGGTTGAGTGAGTTGATAGTTTGGTGGATTTTCTCTAGCTGGGTAGAGATAGGCTGGCCCTTCTGAAAGATATCCTTGATGGTGAGTTTCCCATTGATGTATACATGCTCAGGGTCCTGGGTATCCTTATACTCCTTAGTTTGCATAGATCTGTTAACTTCAGAGGCAGTTGAGATGTAATTAATATGATCTGTAAGATGGGCAGAGAATTCTTTGCCCAGCACACTCTCCATGATGGCAGAATCAGTGGTGTCATTAAGCAAGGTGGTGGGATGCAGAGAAGGCTGTTTTTCTCAACGTTATTTTCCAACTGGGCAAAGCTGGACTTGTTCTGAAAGGAGGCTGTTCTGATTGTAACAGGGTAATTTATTTTGGCATCCTTGATGGAGTCCCAAAAAGCACTGCAGAGTCCATGGCTCTGTAAATTTTCAATTTGAGTGGTAGAAAGGCAAAAGCAGGCTGTGGTACATTCCACGTCCAAGGCGAATTGTCACCCTGGCAATAGCAGAAGTACCAGCTCTTCTTTGGTTAGCATTTCAATGAGGCACCATTTCATGAGGCCTAAGATATCATTGTTGCTGTTGGGCTCAACAATGTGATCAACTATCACTGGTTTCTCTGCAAATTCTTCCATGTGGTGCTTGATCATTAAGATGCATTTGTTATTGGTAAGAGACCAGGTGGGCATGAGCTTGGGTGAGACTGCAACCCCGGAGAATTTTTCTAGGTTGACAGCTTCAATGAGGACTTTCATTGCAGGTGATACCTTGATAGCTGAGGAGGATAAGAGCTCTTCCTCACAGTAAAACTGTTCAGGTGTTTTCATGGTCTGCCCTAAAACAGTGATTGGGATGATCTCACCATCCTTGGTAGCTTGCCACTGGGTTTGGGTAAGTTTGCTGTACCCACACTCAGGATAATTGAGCTGCTCTATGTTGAATAAGATTTCCATGCGGTTCAGAACATTGTAGTGACTGACCAACTCAATGAACTGTTTGGTTGAACCATATTCACACTGCATGAATCAACTAGTGCACAGAGATGCATACTCAGAGTTAAGAGAAGGGAACTTGGTCTCAGCAGTGGTTCCCCACATGTACTTCTTGAGTGTGTCTGAGAAGATATTTAAGTTGAAGAACATGACTCCTAATTGGTTAACAATCAGTTGAGGTGGGAGGCAACCGAGGGGTCCACTAGATCCAATGAGATGGGCGTAGAATTTCTTGAAACATTCCATTGCCTTTTTAGTCTTCCCAGGAGAGGCGGGCAATTAGCAAGAGTGGAGTAGCCATTTCTTAACTTTCCAGGCAGCAGGACCAATAGCAAGTTCATAAGAACACTGTTTCATGAGTTTCTCTCTGGTGGGTTTATCCATAGGTAGCTGAAGATGAGGATCAACTGTAAGAAAAGTGGTGAGAACCCACATGGCTCCATGGGATTGGATTGCTGTTGTGAATTTTTCCAAGATCATCCTTTCTGAAAAGTTCTGATGATCTTTAGTGTCATGGGACAAATGTAACTTGGCGAGTGTTCTCTCAATGGATCAATGATATTGTGATGTGGGGCTCTGAATGTTGATGGTAGGCCATTGTGTCTCAGGGCTGTGATCTGCTTTCAGATTTGTCCATACCTCATTGATTTCTTGAAGGGTAGCAGAGCTCTGTGAAAATGTAAAACTGACATGAAGATCAGAGATGTCAGAGTGGAGGCCAGGCAAGCTGATGTTAATTGACTTGAGTGATTGAGCCTGGATGCACATATTGATGATCATATGAGTATAGACTGTGAGATGGTGAGTTGGAATTTTCTTACATAAGAGCAGGTCTGTGTAGATGATTTTAGTAGCTGAAATTATGTGAGCATTGTACATACTTGTAGCTGGTAGGAGCTGCTATACAAAATGGTGAAGTTTTCCATACAAAAGTGCAAACTCTCAACATCATCTGGGATGGTATCCTGGTACTCTTCTTTTAAGAACATAACTAAGCATATCTTCTCCACCTTGGTGAGTTGATAGGCTATTTCAATTTTTTCCATGATTCTGGGGTGGTTCACTTCATTGACACTAAAGAAGTAGATGACTAGTAGGTTGTCAAAATCAATGTTAAAGCATTCAAATTTCTTTATTTTTTCTTTGCTGTTTAGAAACTGGCAGAGATGAGGAGGAGAAGGTGGAACAATCATGGTAGTGGGAGTAACTGAGACATTTATGGGAGCCAGAGGCACAACTGTTACACTCAGAGTACAAGAGCTTGGCATAGCTACTGTAGTTAGCATTGCAACTTGAGAAAGAGTAGACTGAGTGAAGGTAGGTGCTCTACTTGTAAAAGAGGTAATGGGGGTAATGAATGGTGGCGTCACAGGGGACAGAGTAGGTGCTGACAAAGCATGAGAAAGGTGGGCAGACATTGTCTGTGATATAACTATTGAGAACTTTTCTGAAAGAGCATTGAGAGCCTTGTCCAAAAGAGCATGAATTACATACTCAGGTTCCTCTGGGGGAGTCAGAGGGGGATGTGGGAATGATTCCTGAATTCACATCTCCAAGGCTGAGATTGAGTCAAGCAGGCATCTCCCATGCTGCCAAGCAGTGGTGGCTTGCTGTCTCATTCCAGCATGCAGAGCGTCAAAATGGGCTTCACAGGAATGGTGCTGTGAGATTTGTTCAGCAAAGGCTTCTCTGAGTTGTTGAACCTAGGTGTTGGTGACTAGGAATGAAGTGATGGTGGTGTATACAAAAGAAACAAATTAGACAGAGCAGCAGGAATGGGGGTTTCTTGCAACAGAACTTCAGAGTAGACAGAGCAGCAGGAATGGGGGTTTCTTGCAACAGAACTTCAGAGGGTGTGGATATACCAGAAACAGGTTTAGTGGGGGTAGAAGTGAGTAAAACAACAACAGAATTAAGTCCAGCAGTGCAAGGAACTGAGTGGGAGTCCCATTATAAGAATTTTGAATGCAGTACATACATCTGTGCAAAATATCATGAATCAAGTAGATATAGGAAATAAATACATTGTGTAGAATCACAGGGTGCATCTAACAGCTCACTGAGAACATCCTGTGCTCCAACAAAACAAATAAAGATTGGTAATTCACCAATTTCATTGTAGAAAAAAGTAATTACAAGACAGTTAAAGTAGCGACCAATTCACACAGCATATTGCTGAAGCCAAGCCATTAGAATCCATCCTTACAATCCAAGGTGCTAATTGTGCGTCTCAAGTTTTAATTTCTAGCTCCATACAAATAATTTATCTCAGTGTTTATCTTCTCAGCTCATGTAATAAGATATTAAATGACATGTAGTTACCACATATTTGTGTATGCCAATGGCATAGTATATTCGCATTGTGCTATAGTTTGTGCATGTTCAATCAATAGATGTAGTAGTTCATTTATTTCCTATGCCTATACATAGCCTAAAGCAACCACAATATGGGCTCACAAGATCTTACAATTTCATTATTATAAAATTCATACCAGAGCTAAAAAGGTTAGTAAAATATAGAATAATAAAAATCAAATGTTACCCAGTGAGAACAAAATTTATTTGATGTTTGCTTACATTTGAGTTCCCTATATATTACAAAAGAAGGTAAATATTTACCATTTTTACAAAAGTTTGTTTCCCTCGCAAATTAACTGAGCAATTACACATAATATAAAGCTTGAGGGGACAATCACTAAGTTTGAAACTTAAGTTCAAAAAGATTACAAATTAATAAATCATTAAACTAAATAGCACTGAATTAATTTGAGAGTGCCTACAATTGAAATAAAATAAAAGAGAGGCCCTGAGTGACTCTACAATTGCACTTTTCATTTTAACAGTGCAACCAACTGCTTCACAACAAAATGACTGCTATGTTTAAACAACTGCTCAAAGTTATTTTTTTAATTGCAATAACTTATAATCCAAACAAAAATTATCTAGTTGAATATCTAAATTATAAAATATATGAAATATCTGAAATATGTAATGATTATAACTCTCTAAGTATATTTGGTGACTTTAATATTAATTACTTTAACTTTTATGAATGAAATTCTATAAATGAATTGTAGGCTACTTGTAATCTTCATTGTGTAAAAATGGTTTATACAACTCACTTGAGCAATTTAATTGATTACTTTTTTAATAATTCTGAAGTTTCTTTCAAATCTTTAATGTTTGAATCATTTAGTGATCATGCACTGTGTACATGTACATATATTAGTAACAAATCTACTAAGTGCAAGCAATTTAAAATCATAAATGCAAGAGCGCATTTATCTTACTCAGATGAAAAAATGGAAAAGGCCCTAAAAACACTCCATTTAACTATATTTACATATTAAACTCTGGACCTCAAATGATTAATTACATTACAAAAGAAATCTATAAAGCATTAAACAATGTTGCATCAATAAAGAAGTGACAGGTTAAGATTAAAGCAATTAAATTTTCTTTTTCAAACACTGATAATTATCAAGTCCATGAACTAGTATCAATTAAACAAGAATTATTTGATCTTGCAATATCTGAGTTGACAAAGACTAATTGGGCCAATTACAAGAAATCAAAGAAAGTAATTAAGCAATTAAGAACAACAAATTTAACTAAAGCTCCACAAAAATTCTTTTATCAATTAAATTATACTTATGAAAAATGGCAATACTTCCATAAATTTATTGGAAAATCTAAAGTTGTTTCATCTGAAATAAATGAATTAAACATCAATAATATGACTGTAACAGACAAAACTCAATTCTAAATCATTTAAATTGAACATTCAATAACTTGGAAATTTCAATTTCCCAATTTATAAGAAAAAACAAAATTCTGATAATCTCAAACAATCAAAACAATTTTGATTTTGACTTGTTACAATCAATGAATTAGAAAACATTGCTTAAAAACTTGATACCAACAAATCAACTGTTTCTTATAAGCTCCCATTTTTTATTATTAAATATTTTTTTCTTATTTTTGGAGAACAATTATTAGTTGCATTTAATCAATGTATTATTGATTGTGAATTTCCAGACTTACTAATAATATCAGATATAACTCCTATATATAAAAAAGCTGACAACCTAAATGCAAAAAATTTTAGACCCATTTGTATTACACATCCTTTTAGCAAACTCTTTGAAAAACTGTTGTATGTTCAAATAAACACATTCCTAAAATCTGAAATCATCCTACTAAATAAGCAATTTGGTTTTTGTAATGGGCATAGCACATATGACACAATTTTATCTATGACACAACAAATTAAGTCTAACATATCTCATAATAACTGTAGTTGTGTAGCATTACTAGATTTAAGTAAAGCATTCAATTCAATGAATCTCAATATCTTAGGTTAGGGTTAGGGCTAATTTAATCATGAACTTCTTAAAAAATAGACAGCAGCATGTAATAATAAGCAGTAAAAAAATCAAGCTATGGCCCCATTTTATTTGTAATTTTTGTAAATGATATAATAAAACATGTTAAACACAGTGACATTTACAATATCCAATGACACATGCCTAATAAATACCACAAAAAATGCTTTTGATGCAACAAAAATCCTCCAAACAGATATAGAAAAATTATACAATTATTTTACAAATAATCAACTTAAACTAAATATTGACAAAACTTAATTTACAATTTTTTCACCAAAGGCACAAAGAAATCTAATAAGTGATATAGAACTAAAGATAAATAATAAGCCAATAAAGCAAAGTGATTCAGTCAGTTATTTAGGAGTGGAGATAGATAATGAATTAAAATTTGAAAAATTTCTACTGAATAAGATTCAAAAAATGACTGCAGGCATTAGATATCTTTATCACTTACACAGTGTAGTATCAAGCAATTATCATAAACAACTGATACATGCTTTCTGGTTGTCTTATTTTCAATACTATTCCTTTCTTTTAACTAACCTAAATTTGAAACATCATATGCTTCTATCAAAGACATTTAATTGGTGCAAAAAATTTTAAACTCTGTAAAAAAAGCATGACAAAGCATCAGTATAACATAATAAATATAAAATATTATCATTGTTTTATCAAATTCATTTCCATATGCTATGTAGCTTATTTAAATTCAAATCTCTACAAACATCTCTCCTTTTCTTTAATGACTACATTAAATGAGCAATCACAAAAATTTTTGTGTTTAGATAGAAATTATAATGGCTTTCATCATATATCAATTAAATTGTGGAATAATTTAGATTTTGCAATGCAAATATAAAAAACTATAAAAAGCTTAGAAAATCAGTATACATTCATGCATTCAAAACATACATCCAACATTGAGCATCTACACTAACATTCACTCAAACATTGATTATATTATTATATATTGTACATAATAATTTGTAGTTAATTATTTGTTTTTGTCAGGTGTTAGTTTGTTGATTTTTGTATACATATATTGTGCAAAATATTTGCTCTGACTATAAAAAGTTTAAGATATAAGTACAAATTCCAAAAAATTAATGATCTATTTACAATAGTTGTCACATTGTCTGTATTAAAATTTTCTTCAATTATACATACATTAGCAATTTGTTCAAAGTCAAACAATTAATTTTTATGGTTGTATCTCACTTCCCCCAATTATAAACATTGAGGTTCACTGTTTGCATTTAGTAAACCTTTAGCATTGCTTTGAAAATCTATTTAGTTTTAAAATAGAAATTTAATTATGTTTATTATTTTTGTAGTTTGTGTTTTATTGTAATAGATACAAAATTTTTTAGTGTTCATTCATTATTTGTTTTGCTAGTTTTTTATTATATATCTGATAAATTTTCTGATCACATAGTATTTGTTGTTTATGCTGGCAGCTTATTCTATTCATTTTAGGAGTAATTGAGATTTGTCTATTACTTGGAAAATGTTGAATGCAATTTTTTTTCTATGTATTTTACTAGAATGTAGAATTAGCCTGGCAACAATGAGTGGGGTCAGCTCTCTCATGACACCCCTGCATTAAAAGCAGTTAATACTTGAGCATATTACTTGAGGGGGACCAGGAATCTGTAAAAATTGTAATAATGCATTACATTGGTTTGCTCTTTACAAATACAGTACAGAAATTTATATCATTCAGATGTTAAACAAATTGCTGTTTCTGATTTTTTTGATACCAGTACACCTGCAGATATATTATTCCAAATTTTTTACAAAAATAAATCAGCATTTCAATAAGCTGATCCAACATAACTGTAATTACCTTATTAGAAATGGCTGCATTGTCTTACACTATGAATCTGTAACTATATTAGTCTAAAGTAAATATGACACAAAGTAAATTAGTGTTTATATATTAGCTATGAATTATGAATGTACATAGCACAAGGCATGCTGTAGAGTCGCTCGGGGATTCTGTTGATTTTATTCTTTCGATTATATCTTTGTATTATTACGTCACCATGACGTATCGATTAATTTCTATTTTAGTTTGTTATTGTTTAACTGATGTCCCCTCGTTGGTGCTTTTATTTTGCTCAAATTTAATTTTGCGAGGGAATTAAAGATTGATCATGTTAAACTACGTTGCTATCAAAAAGTTGTAAACAAAGGCAGGTAATGATAATGATTTTTGTATATAAGCTGAGACAACNTATAAGTTCTCTGTTAACCTGTTTCTGGAATCGTGGCTGTTCAGTAAACGCTATCCAAACCTTTTGTGGAGTCAATTAAGTTTCTAGCTAAGTTTTCCCCCCCAGCCATTGATTCTACATGGCGACCGTGACAGGACGCTGACGTGATAACTGTTTAACCCTGTCGTTCTCCCTCGATGGTTTGGTGGTGAGTTGGTTTTCGTTTTGGGGCGTATTATCGTTTTAAGACTTCATGGAAAGTCACCCACCATTGTATTCATTAGCTTCCTCGCCCTCGAAGGATGATGACGCCAGTTCTGTGTTTCTTATTTGGCTGATGTCAACTGTGTTAAATCTCTTGTTTGTCTTACTTATTACTAGTGCTTCTATGTTGTTGGATTTATTACCAAGTACCACCGTATTCGTTTCTCCCCTTTTCGGGCTGCTAGTCACTGTTACCCCTAGTAAGTATTTCTGTTTTGTTCCTGTGTGGATGGGAGTGCTCCTGTTGTCAGTTCTGGAAATTGTTGTTTTCTTCTTTGCACTCATGGATTCTAGTTCAAGTCGTACCGTAATTTATTCTCCTACTTTTGGGACTCCTCCCTCTCGGAGTGTCCCCTGTGCAAGCGCTGGTAGCCCGGATGCTGCCCCTTGCACCATTGGATCTTTGTTGAATTTTTGTCCTCTGACTTCCCCTACTGTTCAAAGAATGGATGATAGCCACAATGCCTCTACCGTCCTGTATAGTAATGCCAACACAAGTCTGTCATTCCACAGAAACCCGCGATGCGTATTGAACACCCAGAACGCTCCACCCATCCCTCTGCAT
>CABFPE010000786.1:281511-299654 GCA_900660155.1 Hofstenia miamia
AAGTTAATCAATGTCAGTATTTAAAATAGCTTGAGCTTTATAAAAATACACACACATTAACACACTCATACATTAAAAATTTCTTCAATAAAAAGTTTCTTGATGTTCTTTAACCCAGGCTTTACCAATAAGGGTCAATTTGGCCCAAATTGATCTTCAAAGCTCAATTGCCATTCAGAATTTATCAATATAAGAATGAGTGCTCATGACATCTTTTCTTAAAATGTCAAGATTATTATAATGCTGAATGGAGGTTTAAGTATCCATAATTACAAATAAATTAACATTTATATATTGTTGCAATGCCTTTTACCAAATTGGGTCAAAATGACAGAAGATTGTTGTAGCATAAACTTAATGCTTATTTGTATATTAAATTTTATATAAAAATGTATAATTACTTTGTTATTATTATTTTAATTTAAAGAAACTGAAATTGACATTGTGTGACAAAAGGCAGGATCTACATGTATGAATGATATGTCATGGTACATATATTGATGCAGCCTACAGGGTAGCACAAAGTCAAATTAGAAATTCTCTACATCTCATGCTTGATCAACCAGAGCTCAAAAGCAAAGAAGATGCTTCAAGTGTCCTCAATTGTCAAACACAACAAAATATTCTAAAAAGTTACAAATGTATTCACTTTGTCTGTGATGCACATTCCTTGATATCTTGTTTTTGCTATGATTGCCAGTGAACTCTTCAGACTGTTCTGTTTTTGATTTCAAGATGGGAATAAAATAGTATTTAGTCATTGGCACAATTTTCATGTGTATTTAAAAATGTTCATATGCCAAAATATTTGTATATACATGTATGAGAAAAGTTTACAATATAATTTCACTCAGAAATGCATGTAAATTCATCATATATCATTGTTAAACAGCACCTTCTTCATTCAATCTTACTTTACATGATCTAAGAGAAGTAAAGGGTATTGATAAAAGCTCAACAAAAAAGTTAGAAAAGGTTATTTTCTCAAACAAGTGCACTACTTTTTGTTATGGGTCAAAATGAGCCAATTCAGTAATTGGTGTGGTAAATGGAGTGTAGTAAAGAATTGGTTAAAGACTCTCACAAATTTTGGACTGAAGTATTTAATAAAACAAGTACACTTAACTTAGATAATCTATAAATCATAAGTACTACAAATATGAAATATATTTTGCACAAATACATATAAGTTTGCACCTTGAAAATCAAATAAATTTTAGCTAAGCTGAATCACAATATTTTTTAATTTCATAAAAAGTTAGAAATATCTTATATTAACTGCTTGCAGCAATTTTTCTGCTTTTGATAAAATGGCCATTAAAATTCCCAACTCTTAGATTCAGAAACATACCTGTAAAAATTTTTTTTTCAATTTCAAGAATATTGACATTTAGTTTTCATGATTTCCATAACTGTAGTTAATAAGCATTCCACCTTTATTAATCTTACTCATAGAAAATGTGAAGGCCATTAAATATGAAGTTATTTCTTTTGTTTCAGGAAAGCATTTATAATACAATACAAACATGTGGAAAAAAGTCAACCAAATTTCTGTAAAGCTAAGAAATTTGAAATTTCAATAGATTAAATCAATATCTAAAATTCCATTGTGATATTCAAAACATAGCTATGGTTTTTGAGAACTCATAAATCTAAGAAAACTCCAGCTCAATTGAGCTTACAGAACTAGGAAAAGTTCTCATTTATACCTAAGCTCAAAGTCAATTGATAATTTACTTGAAAATATTTTAAAAATCGAATGTTTTATGCTTCAATTTCTATATCAATTGAAAATTAATATTCTTAGCTAAAGAAACTTGGAATTGTGCTAAAGTTTCAGAAGATTAATTTAAAATCAAATATTCTTCAATTATATAATTGATCTCAAACTTGATAAGCAGAAGCTCAATCATGAATTGAGAACTTCAAATGCAATTTGAAACCCTGATTATTAGTATGTAAAGAATTATGGTGATACATTGTTTTAAATGCCAATATCTTCTATATTACTGTTTGTTTTCATTTGCTTTAAATTGTACATATTTCTGCATGTATCTCTAACCATAAAAACTTAGATTTTCATCAAAATCATTTATTTCATATACCAACATTTCGTTGTACAAAATACGATCTTGATTTGCATTATTGAATAACAGCATAACGATGGTCGTTTTGAAAATGGCGGAATTCCTCGCGTGACGAGATACATGTTAGTTTATTTGGGTGTGTCATATATAAATTACATATAATTAACTGTTGGTGTATTCATTAAGGTATTTTATTGTAATTTGAACAAGTTTAAGTGCGATTTAGGCCTCTGCAATGCCAGGAAAGGCCGCTGAAACAAAATATGAAAAGGCGTTTCGAGAAAAAAAAGAACATTTTTCAAAAAATGTAGTTGATGAAGCAATGCGGCCTGCTAACATAATTGTACGTAAACTATTTTAGTCAGTGTCTTTATTAAAGTTTAGGCCGATGTTAAAGAAATGGAACGGCGAAAGCGTGTTTCTTTAATTCTTAACAGTGAGGCATTTCGCCAGGAATTGGAAGCAATTGTTGCAGGTCAGTCAAAGACTGGTAATAATTCTGGTTTAGCAGCTATACAAGAGCTTGCCGAACTAGTCACTCCCGTTCCGGCATCGTATTCAATAAATTCTCAGTCAAAAGGTCGGTTTGATTCCATGGTTACTTTTAAATTCAATTTTAGGCTCTTCACAAATCCCTATTGCAGATTTGCGTGGTTCAGATGCTTCCCAATACACCAAAAGTGAAAGAGTAGAGCGTTGTAAATTAGCGGCTTTATTACGTTTAGTTGATCAACAAAATTGGTCTCAGACAGAACCTCATCATATTTCTGTTTGTGTTTTCTTATTAGAATTTTATTAATTTTTCATTAGCTACGTTCCAGTGAGACACTTCTTGTAAATCCAAATGGACTTTTGTACAGAGAGATTTCTGCATCTACACTTATAAAAACTGATCTGGAGGGTAATGTTAAAGACGTTGGATGGACTACATTTTCCGTGGATAAAAATTCATTTGATAGGCATATTGCTATATACAAACAACGCCCTGATGTCAATTGCATTGTGCATTTAGATACAGCTGAAATACAAGCAGTAAGTACATTTAGAATTATGCAAATAAAGCAATTAAAAACTGTAAAGATAATCTGTGTTCTTACCGTTTTATAAATTTAGCAATGGAATCAGCTTTTGTAAGAAGGATCGCCAAAATTGTAATTCATTAAGATGTTTATAATGTATTTTTTGTTGAGCACTTAATTTTATTCGACTTGAAATTAAAACATGTGGTTTTGAATTTTAATTGATTATACATATGGGTACATTTGAATTTGAAAATGGAACTGGCGATTGATTGTAGCGGAAATTTTATTTAAAAATTATTTATTTAGATTTCATTATTGAAAGATGGCCTTTTGCTCACTTGTAGAGAAGCGTGTGCTTTAGGTAATGTTTCATATCACAATTGCATTTCTGATGAAGATAGTAATTCTGTTGCCAATTCACTTGGACCTATTAACAAAGTATGTTCTGAAAGTTTTATATATTTATATATAATGTTTTGGGAATGCAGATTCTTTAAAGAAATCTTTTGAATTGTTTTTAAAGAATTTACAGTAAATTCGCTTGGTATTCACACTGCAATTTAAATTAACTTATAATATATATAGGTAGTTTCTATCTCAAATAGTTAAAAGACGTTCCATTTTTGTTAAGTAACTCCATTTGTTAGTGTTTGTTCATAGAAAATATTTCAGGTGTTGTTAATTTAACAATTTTAATTTAGAATGGTTAAATTTATTAAAAGCTGAAAATTAGGTCTGTAAAACATTTATTAATAAACTAACGAAATTTCGTTTCAATTCATATAAGCGCCTCTGGAATAGCTTCGCTGTGTATGAAAAAAGTTTATTCTAATGCAAGCATAAAAGTTCGTATCAACGATTTTCTCGAACTTTAGGCCGAGAAATACTAGAAAATCTTCAAATTTAAAGGACGAGGACAGCAATTTAATCTCTATAAGCAATGTGACTGTATTGTTAACTATTGACAAATGTGAACAAAATCAATGCCAATTTTCTCAAAATTACATTTATTGCAAAATACTATACACATAAAGACATTTTTTGCATTTTAATTTATTCCATTAGAAAGAAGCCCGTGTAGACCGTTTTATTATGATGTAACAATTTTTGACATTGGAGTTGCTCATCAATTATGATCTGCACGTTTGAATTAAAATTTATCAGGTTGTAGTTATTTAACTCTTGTATATTTATTGTCAAATAGATTCTGGTATAGTTGTCTACTTTAGTGTCCTTATCCACAACATAGCACAAATGTCAATAAATTTGAAACTAAATAAGACATGCTCAATCATCTGTAGCTTTCACAAATTAATAGCTGCCAAAAAGACCGCTCTCGTCCTTCTAGTTTTAATTTTTATTGTCGTCTCCCGGAATGTTTACCCTTGTTCACAATCCCTGCTTCATTGTTTTTGATGCAATTACTTGTTTAATCGTGGAGGTCCCTCTTTACGTTCTTATACTAAGTTTTATAGTTGCAAATTTAATTTATGGCGAGTTTTTCAGTTCATAACAATTGTAAGCCGCATATAAATATTCGATTATCACCTTCCTTGAACCGAATTTTAAAATGGATTTTGTTACACGCGTAATAGTAGAGTTTACACATTATTTTGTCCTTTATAGGTAGATGAATACTGTTCAAGAAGTGTACAATTTATTTTGAAATATCAATGATAGCTCCTGGCAAATCTACACATATTTTCATGCATAATGAATTTCCAAGAAACATTAGTCGAAATACTAATATTGTTAGTTTTAGTTGACTGGGTTAATTTATCCAGTATAATGCAAAATCTTTGAATGTGAAAGTGGTGCTAGTGAATTATTGGTACAACGTTGTTGATTATGATGCCATTGGTTCATATATTGCCATTGCGAATAAAATTAATGATTGATATAAGCGTTGAGAGGTAATCTGTTATCCAGGCTCCGATATTTTTGATAAAGTATTTGTATTGTAATCTGGTCCATTGCATTCCTATGATATCGCATTTTTGTAAGCCTTATAATTTAAATTCTCTTGCCTCGACCATTGAAGTTGAAGTTTTAAGTAGACAAATTACTATTTTTAAGAATTATTAAGGACACATAATTCAAGCAGAATCCATTTATATTGCATTATTTCGTATCAAGTCTTACAAAACAATTCTTTTCCATTGTAAAATATTAGGCAAAATATATTTGCTGGTTTAAAAATTGTTGAAATTATATATAATGATTGGAATTACAAAAGTGAATTTCACTTGAAAATTCGTTTTTTAATTTTACAATTTGAATAGATTTCGATTATGTAGTAAACGATGCTGTCTAAATAGAATTGTTTAAATAGTCTTACAAGTGTCATGCTTATCAAATGCGATAATTATCAAACATGCAATAGAAACTATAATTAAAATTGCAAATATTTCTTGTTCGATATTTGATATTTAATTTAAGGTACAAATTCCCTAAACCCTTTCCAATATAGCAATACTGGGATAAGATCCCGAAAATGCCCGCTGAACGTACAAAAATATAAAAACAAAAGTCACGTTTTACGGCAGCTAATAAAAAAGGACACAAGTCATGTAGTGCTACAGATTTTGAATGTTATTTCGTTCTATAGAGACCATCAAGGGTTTAAAGAAAATCCTAGGCAGTGTAAGACTAAGAATTAATCCAAGTCGACCTAATCCTTTTTGAATGTTTGAATATAGAAAAACTATTGTGTGATCTCCAGTTTAATGAACGAGACAATGGTGGTGTCAGTGGCCCATATGTTTCCATAATCATTTAACTGAAACTTTTACAGATTTCATGTAGTAGTTACAGCACTCATTGGCGAAGTATCTTTACCAACTCGGGGAAAACTAAGCGGTGTCTATTCTTCAGTCACGTGTCTATTCATTAGTCACTGAATGCCATTGTCTGCATCTGCTTATCGGTATGCTTGACCAAAGTTGACAGCCAGTTTTAATTAATGCTGTCTCGATCTCATCAAGTATTTCCATAAAACCACTATGTAATCTTTGATCAATTTGCTGCGTTAGAAGCCAGTGCAACAAGTCCAAAATACATTTTTTGTTTTGTAAGGATTTCAATAAGTTACAGTAGATTATAGAATGGAGGGGCATATGGCCAATATTCATGTTTACATTTCGATCTATGACTTTTGCATTTTGTCTATTAGTGCTAGAAGTGGACTTATCAACATTGAATGTTTCTAACTTTCAAGCAATTCTGTCTACTTACAATGAAAATATCATTTTAAAAAGACTAATATGCAATTAATGTGATTTCAAATTTTTATTTTTATAATATTTCGCATTTGTTCAATTTTTGTTTTTATCATTGCTCTGCTATGAACTGATGAAATATAATTGTTGGTAATTATCTTCAATTCTTGTGCTCTTACTTCGTAAGGATTAAGCCATTTTCTATGAGTTTTTTTTTTGCATTTCGAAATATTGACAAGGTTTTTAGACAAAGTAATATGCTTTTGTTCCTATCTGGCTGAACAATATTTTTTCTCCAAATTTCAAACCAAATCTGGTCTAAAAAGCACTAATTTGATAAAAAAGATTTGCAAGTCAGAAATTTTGTACTGTAATGTGCTGCCATGATGTGATATGTAAACCTTGTATAAATTCGATTTTCTAAAAACTTGATTTACAGCATTTTGATGTGTTTTAAAAGTATTAGAAGTTCTGAAAACATTTCTAGTCATATCTTTATTTCACAATATGAAAGTGATTTTTTCTCAAATGATGTGATTGAAAAACTAAAGCCTTCAAAATTCATGAATTGGTTCCCTGGAAACACTAACTTGTCTATTTAATTTTTTACCAAATTTTAATGTACCAGTCTTGTGGTTAAACATTTAGGATTATGCTGAATTAAAAAAAGCTTGCCATTCCCCACTAGCTCCCTTTATTTGCTACTTAACATTTCAAATGCTTCCTGAAAAATGTGATTTTATTTCGTAGTTCTAGTATTTATGGCAAACGAAATTAACCCTGTTTAGATTTTGAACAAAGACATTGATGGGCTAGTCTGTCCTTTAAAATTTGTTGAAAAGCACTAGTTAAAATAGGTGTGCTATAATATGGTTATTAATGTGATATAAACTGGATCCTACTAAGTTTAATCATGTGAAAGTTGCAAACGTATTCAGCAATATGACGTAGAAGCTGTTGACGATTTTGCTGTTAGTGGTAAAAGAATTTAATCCTATTAAGATTTTGAATAAAGCCACTTGGATAGACAGATCGATTTTTTAGTTTGTGAAAAAACAAGCGAAATTTAATGCTTAATGATAAAAAAGGGATCCTGCTAAATTAATATTTGTATTACATATTAATCATAAACTCACATATAACTTCTCTTAACTAAATATAGTAATTGATTAGAACCTTATATTATTTTATTATTTTTAAATATTAGCAAAAGCAAATTGTCAAGGATAGATTTTGTATAATTCAGACGATATGTTCAGTTGTGCATACTCTCTTGTGTTGGAGTGAATAAATATCGCAAAATTCTGTTAAAATGTAATTTCTTGACACTAAAATCGCATTCATAATCTGAGTGATTAGATTAAAATAATTATAAACTGTAGGGTATAAAATTAGCATTCAAATATTTACAATTGAAATACATTCTCATATGATTTCCTGAAGTTTATAAAAAAACCAAATTCAACCTCACACGTTTAGTTTTGTATAGCGTATTAAACTTAAGGGGGTGGTACTCTATCAGATTTGTATTAATATTTGTATCACTCCCCTCATACGCGCCATCAGACAAGTCATCATCATATAAATTGAAATAATTTAGATATTTCCCCTCAAACAAGCTTGCTATTTATCAATAACCTGCGTTACAGTTGAATTATATTAATTAAAACGAAGAAAATAGCATTAAATTGTTCTTAACTAGGCCGTATCAATATTATTTACTTTAGATAATTTGCTAAACCATCCTCACAGGAAGGTCATTATTCATTTACGCGCAATGCAGTGAATAATTAATTACTTAATTTTAATACTTTTCCTTGTCATTGGCTATGTAAATCATGGTTATTTCATGAGCACCATCGCTAAAATTTCATTTTGTATGTTTTACGCACATGTTGAAGTCGGGTAAATATGCTGGTTGTTGCAATAATTTGACATTTGTTTTCGTCGCTGTGCGTAGGCCAGCGTTTTCATAGATTAGGATGATTGGTGTCAACTGAGTGGTTGCACGTACTTATTGTAACGTTTATCCACAAATGTTGCAATCACAATCAGGCCTTACAAAAATGCACGGTAGAAAATTGCAAAATTCGTGGAGTGGTTGCGCGGTGTCCAATAAGAAAAAATCGCGTATTTTCCTCAAAAAAAATTTCGCAATAAATATTTAAATGTAACTGAAATTTTTATTCATTTTACGCGTCGCCTTGCGACAAAAACTTGTAATAGCTGAAGCTTCTCTCGACTGAGGCCTACAAAGGCTTCAAGAAGCAATACATCTTCGCAATGTCGTACATATGGGGCAAGTACAGTTTGAATTTCGTCTGCATTGCAAAGATTGAAGTCTGATTGGCTGTTGTAAACTTCAAGCGGAAGAGCCTCCCGTTCCATATATCCATTAAAAATTCCGGTAGTGGAATTTTGTCGAAATTTGGAATATCGGGTAGATCTGGTGTTTCTTCAAATACAAACACTTTCACAGAGTAGAATAAGCCAATTTGCTGCATCAGGATTTTCATTGTATACGAAAACAATTTTGACAAATTATTATAGGAATTTTGTTTCTGTAGCAACAAGAACCATTCTGTCACCATTGGTAGAATCTCAAGTTTAACCACCGGGATAATGAACAATGTGACGTAATTTTGTAACTACTCTTGCTACCAATACCATAGTCTAATCGTAGTCAAACGAATTTTCGATTTTAAAAACATGGCAGATGCAATGCATGGATTAATGTTGACAAGGCGTCGTCACAGGTGTACTAGCATTAACTGTTTTGTATGGTTGATGCTTTATTGAAAACATACGTTCTAATCGTAGAAAACGTATTGCATGTTAATACACCATAATGCATTATCCTTCTCTGAAATGAACATTCCTATAGTTTAAAATTTGCACTGATGCACCAAACTGTTAGGCGAGCGCAGGTAGTCCTTTGACTGTATTGAGCTTTTTGGGATATGTTCAATGGTGTAAAGATTTTGTTAATTCAAGTTTCTTGCAAGCCAGACGTTACAATTTCAACTCATATTCTTAAATTCTTCATAATTGTCTCCTGAATACAACACAAAATATTGGGATTGGATTCCAACCTAAAATGCACTCAAAACAAGCTATTCATTTGACTAATATTCAATTCCCAAAAACGACCAAAAATACCCGCTGTCAAAAATTCGTAGTGTTAATGTAATGATGGGAAAATACTTTTAAATAATTGAAATTTACATTGACAGTTGCCCAACAATAAATTTTCATATCGTTTTGGTGATAATCAAATTAGCAATTGGTGAAGCCTGGAATTGTTTCTGCCCGAGAATCTTTAAAAACTTCTAAATTCTGCGGTTATACAATCAGAGGCACTTCGCAAATGTTTAACATTTATTGAGTTGGCATTCGAAAGCGTTTGCAATTATTGAAAATCATTTCAAAGTTGATTTCCATTCATTCAGACATTCAACAAGTAGCTTCACAAGCATTCGTTTAAAACTTTGATTTTTAACATTCATTATAGTAGAGTACAATGTAGACATTTCTGTTTTAAAGACGGATTGGTGAGCATTACCATTCCACTATCATTTCGCGCGTTTGTTACTTTTAGAATTAGCTTCGATTTGCAAGTTAGTTTTTTAAGTTATTTCACTGAAGAGTTGGTTCCGAATATTACATGTCCATTTTTTGTAGTTTCGAAATAAACATTTGTTTGTGAACGCACTTGTTTTTTGTACTAAGACTTTTTGTTTTGGATTTCCGTCTAATTAGACTTTGTTACGCATTTAGGAGGATATTGTCAATTACGTCTTGCTCGTTTGAATTGCATTTCCTTCGCTTTGCCAATCGCCTCATTTAGGAGAATGAGTAATATATTTCGTCTATATAATTGAGTGTAGACATTTGCGCTTTTGTTAATATAAATAGTTCTATAAATTAATTGCATTTTAAAAGATGCTATTGTCATATTTTTAGATTGTTATATTAAGAAACAAGAGTGCTTTAATATGCTGTGAATCAGTTGCCGAAGCTTGGTTATACAGTCTTCTACTTATTCATGCATCATTTGTTCAGGTTTCTATTTGCGAACTTTGATAAAGACTATTGTTTACTCTTCAACTATTTAGTCAATAATGAAATTTGCTTAAAGTTACATTTTATAAATGCTATTGTTTTTAATGATAATCATCAGCTTTGTAATCTTAAATAAAGTTATTCGTTAATATTTCAATCATATTAATAAAATTGCTTTTTTATACATTTTTTTGATGATATAATTTTATGCTACATTTCCAAATTGAGTTGTGACACAACATTAATGTGACAATTCTTTAGATTCCGAGGAAAATGTGTCTGAAAATTATGAATTTATTGCTCTTCCTTCATTAGTAGTTTAATGCGATCGGTTTCAACGCGTTAGTTTAATAGTAGAATACAGACTTGTCAACGAGCCGAGTTTCTAACGAGCCGAGCTTGAGCAGAGTATTGGATATACCACGAGCTCAAAACGAGCGGTTTTTAAGCAAAGCAAATTTTATAGTGCTGCTTGTTAATTTGATTATGCAGATTTTTCTTATTTTTTTCATTTAATAAAAAATAATAGGAAGAGCAATGGAAAAAACTCTGAGACCACAATATTTTAAAAAAATATATCGAGCTGAAACGAGCCTCATTGAAAGATTTTATGTGACGAGCCGAGCTTACTCAAAATTTAAACGCGCCTAGCCGAGCTTAGAAATTACGGCTCGTTGACAATTCTGGTAGAATATAGCAATCCGTTCTTCTTTACTCAATTATTTCGCTATAAAGTGTTGCTCATTTATTGAACCCTGGTTGCGCTAAACACAGCTGTTAACTTTCTGTTTCATTAATTCTGTGCCAACTCACAATCTTGTTGAATTAATGTTCGACACGTCTAGGTATTCTTTAATGATTCAACAAATAAATATAACATTAAAACAGTAATTTAGCAAATTTGTTTGTCTCAATTAAGAGAAGCGTTTTACGTAGTGTATCAGCAGTTTACTTTTAGTTAAAAGCCTTGCAGGCTGTAGGCGGAAACAAAGATCAATTAATTTTGGTACCTAATGCGATTGCTGAAAAGGTGAGGAAGGAGACCGCAACGGAGGACGAACGATGGAAAGCTGGTGAGATGGAGTTTGAAGCTCAAATGAGGGATTTGGATGCGAAGGTATGCCTTTTTGTGATTCTAAACACAAAAGAAAACCATCGTGTAGTCAATTATCATTGCTTTCATTATCCAAAATTTTTTGTTGTCATGTGTAAAATAATTTTGACGGTAATCAAGCACGAGTTGAAGATTGTTGGTATGTCCGCTTATTCAACTTGTAATGCAGTGATGTCCAGTTTTCAGAACATGTATAACTATGTTTATTATTATTCCCATAATCGTTAATTTTTTTCATTGTAAATTATTATGCGTTTGTTGATCCGATGTTTAGATTTATTCCGCTTATCGTGTAGGGTTTGCTCTTTAGCATATACACTTTGCGCACAACTTTTTGTGCAAAATAAAAGTTCACAACAAATATATTTTACGTGCTAGTTTTTGGTAGAATTTTATTTGTCATTTTTATAAATATAATCTACCAGTGAAATTCCCTGCAACCAATACAATGAAAGAAAAGTACCAAATTTTGCGAGCACCTTGTGTAATTTTAATCAGTAGCGTAGTAATGCTTGGTTATATTGTTTGTCTATGCGAAATGACAAAATGTATTTAAAAGTTTTCAAGAAAGTTGGAATCCCGTACATAGAATTTTGGTTTTACACCTAATTAATTTAACTCTTCAAATGTGGTTTACAGCTAAGTTGGAATCGCTTATACACAACTATCATTTTGAAACAAAACTGGTCCTTACGCATGTTTTTTTATATTTTGGTATCAGAAATGTCTTGAGCATGTAATTTACTGACATTGATAACAATCTGGCCAAAATCAGATATATTCTTGCTGAAATCAGCATTTTTTATTCTGATTTTAGTTCATAAACATGTTTGTTTTAATATTTTGTTTGATTTATGTCAGTAATATTTACCTTGAAAAAATTGTAAAAAATTTTTTTCTAGTATACAAAGTGCCTATGAATACAAACCCCTAAAATAGATACAAAGCGTCTTTATATATATATATATATATATATATATAAATTTGTTTACATGTAATTTCTTTTGAGATACCTAAATATTTTAATGCAATTTTTAAAATGTTAATGCATTATAATTTTTGTATAAGTCTATATGTAATTAGCGTTTTTAGGGTTTGCGAACGGGTTACATTTACAGAAATCCCTTAATAAAATTGCCCCCGAAATCGACGCCAAATGAATTTCAAAATGCACCGGTTACTGTTACCAGTGGTTACTATTCGGATTCAGAAGTTCTGCGAATGGGTCGCAAATCTGGAAGAAGTAAAACTGGTGGTTACCAACGATTGGAAGAATCAATATTTTCAGACGGAGAAGCTGAACCAATTACAAAGGTTACGTGGGTTACTCCTGAAGAAGCTAGCAGACGTAAAAGAGAAGAACAAGCCAATCCTAATCAATTTGCACCTCAAGGCGAAAATCCGCTTGAATTGCGAGAAAAAACAGAGGAGGTTAGTTTTGTTTTCAACGAACTTTGTAATTCCATTGATTTAGATAAAAGATGATAGAATGATGGATGTAACTAAGCCCGGATATCAATCAAAAATTCTAGAAGGAATGAATTGGGTGGACTTGAAGAAAGTTCAGGTGAATTATTTTAAACATTTTTTAAAAAAGTGTGGTTTTTAAGTCAAGTTCCAAAATTCATTCAAGCATCATTTTTAAACAAATATTAAATTTTGTTTTAGGACGCTGGTGGTATAACAGAGGTAACAATATCTGCTTCAAAGGGTATCATTCAAAAAGAACATCGCAATGACGCGTTATTTTTTACTGAGTATTCTGAAAAAAATCCATTTGAATCTGTAAGTGAAGATGAAGTTGCAAAATACCAACGCGATCTTGAAAGAAAGGCTCGCGGAGAACCAAGTGAGTGCAATCAATAATTTTAAGATTTATGACATGTGGGTTGGTCATTCCATTCAATCCATCTATTATTTCAGTTATGTTTGATCCAAAATTTACCACTATATGCATGACTATAGTGTACTATTAGCGGTGTTAAAATGGGTGATACAAAGTTAGAAGTATTCAAATCAACAATTTATATCATAAAATTCATATTACTTTTAATTTAAATCATTTTAATTGGGAAATACACTGAAATTACGGAAAACTTCATCATTAATAGCATCTTACATTTCAATTTTGAACAATGGCGTTATTTTGCAATGTTACTTTTAGGTATGTTGCATGACTGCGGTGTATTATTGTTTTATAACAAATTCATGCATTGTATTGCAGTAATATCGAAAAATAATCACTACATCCTCTTGAATTTCTATATTAACTGCTAATTCATGTGTGTTATAGCTGAAGACGAAGAAGCAGCCGCTCTTAAAAAAGCTAAGGAAGAGGAGCGGAAACAAAGTAAGTTGTTATAAAATGTTCTTGTAAAATAATATTCAAATTTATTTTTGTAGAAGAACGTGAAAAGGCAGTTAAAAAATCTCGTGCAGCCACTTTACCCGCTTCCCCTCCTCCCCCGACCATTGCTGAAGAGCCTATTGCCAAATCATCGACTTTGAATGGTGCAGAGTCGGAAACTGCAGCGGATTCTACAAATTATGAAACAGGAATGACAACTGGTGCTGAAACAGACACCGCCGTTAGTCCGACCGACAAGAAAAAGAAAAAATCCAAAAGCTTTTTGAAATTTGGAAAATCTAAAAACAAGTGATAAAATTCTATATTTATGTGTAATTGTTCGGAATCGTCTTCTCTTTGATGCGCGCGGCCATCATGGATTTTCGTTTGTTGATTTTTGGACAAATACCACACTTGTTTTTTTAAAAGCTGCATAGTTTAAAATGACGATTTTGAAGCTTTTGGTTTATAGTAGTTTGTTGGTTATCGGTGCTGGTTACTAGATCTTTAAGAGTCAGCTTTAAGTTAATTATTAATATTGCACAGTATTTGATGAGAGGTGCTTTATTTCTGTGCTCTTTAGAATGCACATAGATTAATTAGCGATTCCGTTTCAAACGCTTCTACTTGTGCTGAAATTTAATCGCTTTTTAATAAATATAATACTCACTGAAATAATTTTACAGTTTTTGTACAGAACGCTTTTATTGCTTTTGAATTTTGTACCACTTGCAAAATAAACGGCATGTTTCTAACAGTTATGTATAATTTTTTATGAATTTTATAATAAATTGTTTCTATATTTTTGAATATTCTATAGTTTGGCTTTTTTATGTAAAAAATTTTTGGTCGGTATTAATACCAATATATGAACATGAAAAAAATTAAGAAATGGGTGCAGTTTTTCCTAATGTTCAATTTTGTGCTATGGGAGGGTGCCTTTCAGTGGCCAGAAATTTTATACTAATTCAGTTTCAATAGTCTGAAAATACTTTCATGTGAAATCAGTGAATTTTTATGTTTAACATATGGAAAAGTAAGTCGGAAATTTTGTTATCGCTGCTTGCAATAAATATACATGCAGCAAAAGATTAAATAGATAAGACATTTTGAGAAATTTCTTTTCTTTGCAATCTTGCGCATTGGTGCATGAATTTTTTATGAAGGGATGTTCAACAATGACATTTCCCAATAAACATGGGTAATGAGCATAGAAACATTCATTTTGATATCGCAAAAATTTTTAAATTCAAATCGCATTTTTTAAATAAATACTAGAGCTAAGAAATATTAGCAACTAGTGCAAGGCTAGATTATAGCAATGCCAAACTAAAAACTAATTTTAAGTTAATTCAACAACGAAAAAACCAATCTAATGGAATTTACCAAATATGATACACCTGTGGTGAAAGTATTTTCTAATTAATCTCTCCTAATAAAAATTTTGTGAAAAACTTGCCAAGAATTTCATCATTTTTGAAAAATCAGATCACTGGGAGCAGCGGACAGCCATAAATGAAATCTTTTATAGGTGTTAAGTCTTGAATTCTAATGTAGCTGCGTATTTTGTATGATAAAAATAATTTTCTTATCACTAGAGCGGCACATGCACGCTCAATTTGAACGATTATTGAAAATAATAACGTACTAGAAAAATTTGTAATTAATAAAATTCAACATTAGCGCGATTTTTGAAGTGGCATCACAATTTTGACAATGTTTTCGTGTATGATCAATTTCATGTTAAACGTTTGTCAACGTTTCTTAATATTTATAGTATATACTCTCGTGTATGATCAATTTCATGTTAGGACGTTTTTCAGTTTTTTAATATTTATAGTAGATACTCTGTCCCAACCACCACATTACAAAAAGCAAAGTGTGTTAGGGACACAAGCAATAGCAGGTTAAAATATTCTTAAAATTCATTTCCTTTGAATATCTTATAATAGATGAAATATACATCATTTAGGAATACAAAGTTGGCTATTTTCAAAACTGGTTTAGGAAAGATTGTATGGCCTCGCTATAGTTGAAAAAATTGCGAATCATATATTTGAATTTTCCCTCGACAAATGATTACTTCAATTCCCAGAACAAATTCAAACATTAGGAAAATCCAAAGATGGAGGTGTATTATTTTTAATCCCAAGATACACAACGATATCAAGAGTAATAACAAATCAAATTTTGACAGTTTATTGGTTGAAATAAATAATCCAATCACAAATTCACGTTTTAAAAAGTAGTTATCAGAAAATTTACGAGACAGCCCAGGCATCAAAAACTGAAATCTCTAATTTGTTGTTTACTGCGGTAAAGAGTATAATTGGCTAAAAATAATAAGTTGTTTCTGACGCCTTGTGAAAACTTCAAAAATGGACTCCGAATGCCGATGCAAGCGTGGGGGTGTCATATTTGCGGATCAAGGTGCAGACGGTGCAAGTGTGAGTGCGATGGCATTAGCATTGTTGAAAAGCTCGTTCGTAAAGGAAGGCAAGAGACGTAATTTAGAAACAACTCGTCCACCGTCGTTACGACAGCAGATGAAGAACTCGAATCGGATGCCTAATTATAAAGAAGAAATGAACATTAGTGACAACGAAGATATTTCTGTACCAAAGAAGCCGAAGATTGTTGAAAGAATTCGTTCTACCACAGCTGTCGCTCAATTGAAGAACTTGTTGGGATTGAAACCAAATTCTGGGAATAGCTTACCATCTTATTCAAAGAGATCGACAATCAATTGGAATGATATGGATTCGAAGTCTCGTCAAGTATTAGTGTCTTTTTGCAATGTTGTTATGGATGAAATTATTGGAGTAATATACCCGATGGAGCTTCTCCCATGTAACTTTTTTGTAGATCCTCACATTATTTTCTAATGTAGTATGTATCATAATCAATTATTAATTATTTTTTTTTTTTTCTTGCCTACCTCACTAACGAGTTGATTTCTTTTTATCTTTACTTTTAAATAAATGTATACACACTTGTCATATTTTGAGTACTGCTTCCCTTGTGAACTCAATGTTAATAGTCGTTCTACTTGCAAAATGTAATTTCTTATGTTATCATTGTTTCTCATTTTCATTCCATTAAAGATTATTCTGTATTGATTCTTGAAACTCTCATTTTTGTATTACTCCATAAATTTTCCTGTTAGTAATTTGTAGTTTTTTTTGTTTCTGCATCTAAAAAAATTAATGCTGGTACACTGCCCCTGCCAAGTATAATGGTAATCTAACTGCTGCTGCCTCCTGCATTACTCTTCTTTCCATCACTGTTAATTCAAACATGTGTAACCATTCTTTGAAAGTTAGGTTATAGCTGTCTATTTTTCCATCAAACTTGGGTAATGGTGCCTTACAGGGGGTGGTTTTGTTATTTTTATGTTTTTCAAATTTTGGTTTCTGTTCTTTTTTTCTCTCTCTTCTACTTTCTGTAATACTGCTTTTGTTATTTCATTGATGATTTTCTGTCTCTCATATTAATTGTCTTCTTCATAATAACTTTGTTGTTTTTGTTGATTGCTCCTTTTATTATCAGCACTTACAATTCTTTTTCAGGTTACATCTTCTATATAAATTTGATGCCTTTGTTTTCCTGTGTTTTCCTGTTTCTCATCCTAAGGCAATCTTAACTGATCATGAAATTGCTCTATTTCATGCAATTGTATTTCATTGTCCTCAATCAGTTATTTATTCTCCTTTTGTAACTTCTTATACTTATTTTCCCATCTTTTGTTTTGTTCTATGAACTTTTGGTTTGCTTCTGCTAAATTTTGTATCTGCCTTCTTATATCTTGTTGAAATGAATTTCTTTGTTCATCCAAACAATTGCTCATTTGTGGGAAACTAAACAGTTTGAAAATTATTTATAGCATAACATCAAGAGAAAATGTACAATCAATGAAACAAAAAAAAACGCAATAAGAAAAAAGAAACATCTTTAAATGACATTATAGGAATTGGATCTGATGGTGAATATTTTTCAATCAACAATTCACACACAACTCTCACACAGCAGCTTTCATTGCTATTATTAAATACTTTCTCAGGTTAAACTTCATTTTCCACAGCTATATCCTTGGGTTTATTTTTGCTACTCCCAGCCTTCTCGATTGAAATTTGGTTCTAAATCCTTGCTTTCAGCTTGCGGAGTTCAACAAGGTGATCCCTTGGCTCCCCTTCTGTTTGCTTTAGCTATTTATCCAATCGTTTCTGCTATCAAAGACAAATTTCCTGAATTAGCATGCAACGCATGGTATTTAGATGATGGTTCTCTGGCTGG
>CABFPE010000786.1:300654-314565 GCA_900660155.1 Hofstenia miamia
TTGGTCTTTCTTTCGCTCCTGCAGAATTCCGAATTTTGCTTTGTTGGCTTGGCATCCCCTTAATTAATGATGACAAAAAATTTCCAAAATGCTTTAAGCCTTTGGATTTATTCGGTGATCATGCCATGTCCTGCGCGGTTGATGGTGAAAGAATTGCGCGCCATGATNGCCTTTACACATGGCCCCAAAAGCACAGAAGTCTATTTGTTCACTTTTACAGCAAGATAGCCAGAATACTTGTTTACCCTCCAGTTTATCTCCTCGTGATAAAGCAAGACTCCTTTCTTGTTCCATACCAGGAAGTAGGGATTGGTTGGCTGCCATTCCTTTGAAAGCTCTTGGTCTTTCTTTCGCTCCTGCAGAATTCCGCATTTTGCTTTGTTATCGGCTTGACATCCCCTTAATTAATGATGACAAAAAATGTCCAAAATGCTTTAAGCCTTTGGATTAATTCGGTGATCATGCCATGTACTGCGCGGTTGATGGTGAAAGAATTGCGCGCCATGATCGACTCAGGGACGCTATTTTTGCAACTGCTTCGAAATGTGCTTTGTCTCCTGTGCTTGAAAAGTCTAACCTCACTGAGTCTCGTGCTCGTCCTGGGGACATCTTTTTGCCATGCTGGTATTCTGGCCGACCAACCCTCTAGACGTGACTGCAATTAGTTCACTGCAGCTTTCGATTGTTTCTCTTGCGGGTACTAATGCTGGTCATGCTCTGGAAGTTTCAGACAACCGAAAGCTTACTAAATACGCAGAATCATGTTCAGCNTCACTACCTAAGATATCGTTTTGTTTAAGAACTTCTAATCCCGCAACTGTTACAGCAGAATTGGAAGAATTTGATTCAGCAGTTCATCAGTCTCTAGAAAGTATAGCAGGTTCAGCTGTTTCTGTGTCACAAAGACTACAAGATACCTTGCCAATTTCTAAAGGAGGTCTTGGATTACCACTAGCGTCCACAATTGCTTCTCAACGTTCTTAGGGTTATTTGTGGAACATAAAGAACTATGGAATCAAATTTGGTTCTAAATCCTTGCTTTCAGCTTGCGGAGTTCAACAAGGTGATCCCTTGGCTCCCCTTCTGTTTGCTTTAGCTATTTATCCAATCGTTTCTGCTATCAAAGACAAATTTCCTGAATTAGCATGCAACGCATGGTATTTAGATGATGGTTCTCTGGTTGGGGACGTTCCATCTTTGTGTAAAGTATTTGAGTTTGTGGTGTTAGCTATGAAAAAAGTAGGCTTGGAAATTAGTTTAACTAAATGTGAAGTTTGGTCGCCTAATCCTAATTGCGATTTCAGTGCTTTGCCCAAAACAATCAACAGACGAAAAGATGGTATTGTCACTCTTGGAGCTCCTATCTCCAAGTCTCCAAAATTTGTCCAAGAGTTCTTCTCGAAACGTGTTTCTAAATCCATTCAAATTATGAATGACATAAAATTACTTGAAGATCCACAGTTAGAATTGCATCTGTTAAGGAGCTGTGCTTCACTACCTAAGATATCGTTTTGTTTAAGAACTTCTAATCCCGCAACTGTTACTACAGAATTGGAAGAATTTGATTCAGCAGTTCATCAGTCTCTAGAAAGTATAGCAGGTTCAGCTGTTTCTGTGTCACAAAGACTACAAGCAACCTTGCCAATTTCTAAAGGAGGTCTTGGATTACCACTAGCGTCCACAATTGCTTCTGCAGCGTTCTTAGGGTCATATGTGGACAATAAAGAACTATGTAATCAGATTGTTCCTATTGATGATTATATTTACTCTGTGTCACATCAGTGTTTGCAAGAACTTTCTAGCAAAGGAATAGCGTTGACTGAAATGCCTTTACACATGGCCCCAAAAGCACAGAAGTCTATTTGTTCACTTTTACAACAAGTTAGCCAGAATACTTGTTTATCCTCCAGTTTGTCTCCTCGCGATAAAGCAAGACTTCTCTCTTGTTCCATACCAGGAAGTGGGGATTGGTTGGCTGCCATTCCCTTGAAAGCACTTGGTCTTTCTTTCGCTCCTGCAGAATTCCGAATTTTGCTTTGTTATCGGCTTGGCATCCCCTTAATTAATGATGACAAAAAATGTCCAAAATGCTTTAAGCCTTTGGATTTATTCGGTGATCATGCCATGTCCTGCGCGGTTGATGGTGAAAGAATTGCGCGCCATGATCGACTCAGGGACGCTATTTTTGCAACTGCTTCGAAATGTGCTTTGTCTCCTGTGCTTGAAAAGTCTAACCTCACTGAGTCTCGTGCTCGTCCTGGGGACATCTTTTTGCCATGCTGGTCTTCTGGCCGACCAGCTGCTCTAGACGTGACTGTAATTAGTTCACTGCAGCCTTCGATTGTTTCTCTTGCGGGTACTAATGCTGGTCATGCTCTGGAAGTTTCAGACAACCGAAAGCTTACTAAATACGCAGAATCATGTTCAGCAGCTGGTATATCCTTCATACCACTATCAGTGGAAGCTCTAGGAGGATGGTAACCAATTGCTATCAAAGTATTCTCCAAGATGTCTTATGTCTTCTGCCAGAAGTGCCTCTTGCTATCTGAATACGATTTCTACATATTTTTTCCAGCAATTGTCAGTAATTTTACAGCTGGGAATGCTACACTTCTTTTATCAAGATATGGTGGTTAGGGTTCAAGCAATTCATGTCTAATCTGTGGCATCTGGAAAACAAACTCAACCATTGTACAAGTTTTTCAGTATCGATCACCCAAAAAATAATCATTGTAATGTTAATGTTATATGTATTGTTTTTCGTTCATTTAAAAAAACAATTTTATATTTGGTGATTGTTAAATATTCTATTTTTGTAATGTTAATTCTATAAAATATGCTTTATATATATCTCATAATAAATAAATCATTTGATTTAAGGAAGGCATTCAATTCCATGAATTTTGATTATTTGCACAATAAGCTTGTAAATTATAATTTTGGTGATGACTCAATTAATTTAATCATGAACTTCCTAGAAAATAGACAACAGCGTGTAATACTAAAAAGTAAAAAATCACGTTATGTTACGAATGACCGTGGGGTGCCCCAAGGTACTGTCCTTGGCCGTATTCTATTTGCTATTTATATAAATGATATAATTAAACATTTTAAACATTTACTAAATATTAAGAAAACATAATTTAAAATTTTCTCAACGAAGACAAAGAAATTTAATAAGCAGGGCTCCCAACAGTACTGCTGTTAACAGCTGCAAGCTGTTACAGCAAACAAGTGTTGCTTAAAACAGCACATAAAATTAACCCATATTGGCATATTATCTGTGTTGTTCCATCAAATATTCACAAGAATTCAGACCAATGCCATAATCATTGATAAAGATAATTGCAGCCTCAATTAGTCAACAAGCCCTATTGATAGAGGGTGATTCAACGTATCAAATATATTATATAATTGGAGGCTCATGAGCATTCATTTACTGAGCCATTTCACAATTGTGTTGCGTGCTGTGCGCCTTTATAACTCGTCATGCCTCACTCTTTATCAACTTCTAGAATGGATGATCAACTTTTCATTTGATACAATTTTCAAAACATTTGCAAAGTACCATGTATAATAACATTAGATGATTTGCATAGTGATACAAGCAGGATTTTTGTTGAAATTTTTACTACTGCTATAATTCAAGTTTATATTTGTTTTTTGTGTTAGATCTTTTGCAGATGTTATCAATTTTAAAATTCGTCTTGAAGTTCCGGTTTAGTAGTTGTTTTTAATAGTTTCTTTCACAGTACCTTGCTCTTCTTTTAACTCTCTTAAAACTATGTTGCAGTCTCTTATCCAGTCGCGTCCTTGTGGAATTGCCTTACATCAGGTTTTCAAAACTGGTTTTGACTGGTTAAATGTTTAGCAAAAACATTAAGAAAATTTTAAGGTATTTTTATTTTTTTATTCCTTACACAAATGTAATATCAAGCAATTATCATAAACAACTGATACATACATTCTGCTGGGCTCATTTTCAATACTGTTCTTTTCTTTTAACTAACCTAAATTCGAAATATCGTATGTGCTTCTATCAAAGACATTTCATTGGTGTATAAAAACTCTAAACTTTGCACAAAAGCTGACGAATCATCAGTATATCGTAATAAATATAAGATATCATCTCTGTTCTACCAAATTCATCTGAATATGCTATCTATCTTATTTAAATTAAATGAGCGATCGCAAAAATTTCTGTGTTTAGATAAAAATTCTAATGGCTTTCATCACAGATCAATTAAACTGTTTAAATTTTTTTATATTCGCGTTTCATAATCTAATTTATTCCACAATTTCTTTTAATAAAACAGTATACATTAGGGGACGGTGATATACTTCATGCATTCGAAGCATACATCCAACATTGAGCATCTACACAGACATTCAATCAAACATTGATTATATTATTATATATTGTACACATTAATTTGTAGTAATTTATTTGCTTATATTTTATTTTTCTTTTGTCATGTGTTAGTTTGTAGAATTTTGTATACATTAAGCAATAAATTTGCTTTGACTCTTTATATTTAGGAGCATCAGTAGATAAAATTTGGGTCTAGCTATTACATAATTAGCATTACCATTGGCAAGGTCTCTATCATTAAACTTTGTATCTGTCTTCAAAAAGGTCTCAATTTTGTTAAAAATATTTGTCGATTATCAAGGTCCACTACATAGAAGGCCGTGAAGTCACTCATTCTAGAAAAGGTTATCTGCTTATATAACTTAACTATAAAAAATTGTGTAGTACACTAGATTTTTCAAGATACAAATTAGGTTAAAACTTTGAGATGCAATATTTCTCAATATCAACAACTTTTACATAAATTTTTCAAAATTGTTGAAGAATTAAGAGCTCTCATAGTATGCAAAGTATCCCCAAACCGTCATTAACTGTTAATGCAATATTGCAAATTTGATAACGGTAGTGGCATGTCGTTACTTCTTTTAATAAAATGATGTGTTTCTTAGTTAATAAGCAATCCTAAAAAGACCACGTTATATTACAGGACAAAACTCTTCAAAATATTGTCAATATCTAGTTTGCCTAACAACTCTCTTTCAAGGAAAACCAAGCGAGTTTCTGAAGTATGTAAAAAATAATCGTTACTGAAGTCTGGTATACACGAAGTCATTACATATAATGTATATATTATAAGGAAACCATTTGCAGTAGTATGAATGAATGAATGAATGAATGAATATATATATATATATATACAGTGGCGTACCCAGGGGGGCATGGTGGAATGTCCCCCCGTCAGGTTTCCAAATTTAATTTTGACTGGATAAATCAAAAATTTTTTTGTAAAAAATTGAAAAATTTAAAATCTAGGATCGTGAAATGCATTTTTAGGGTCTATTTTCTCAATATTTTCAAAAATTAGGGAATAACAATGATGTCCCCCGTCAGAAAATCCTGGGTACGCCCCTGATTGGAGTATTGGGTAACTGGAGCTATTGTCAACATTATTTTGACTTAGCACTGAAATCCAATCACCTTAAGATAACTCTTTAATAAGATTCCGTAATTTTTTTTACAGTAACAAATATAGAAATAGCTTAATTGGTTGATAAATCTATTTAATTTCAAAAGAACATTGTTATCTACATTTTTAGGGTCTATTTTCTCAATATTTTCAAAAATTAGGGAATAACAATGATGTCCCCCCGTGAAAAAATCTTGGGTACGCCCCTGTGTATATATATATATGAATTTTTGTAGGACATAGTCTTTTGGTAGTCACTACCTTCATGCAAAATATTTAAGGGATCGATGGATTTTTTTAGGGAGTAATAGCCAAAAAGTTAATTTTCGGCCAAAATCCCAAACTCCCTCTATGCAGTATGGTTTTTTGCAAAAACCATACTACGGAGAGGGAGGTATTAGTACATATACATATATATATATATATATATATATATATATGTCATATATTTGATAGTGTATCTCCCCGGTATTTACTAACAAAATTAGATACGCCAAGCTAAATCACAATTTTATAAATAATGGAAATATTGTATACGATGACTATTACGCTGAAGTAGAATATACATAAAAATAGTTTTTGTTATGTTTCTGCTGAAATTTTAATCTTATTGATCATCAATATAAAAATGTGTTTCTAGTAACAATATGTGATATTGGTTGACAGAGTGTGAATTTTACCAAAGATTATTTACAAAGTCATTAGGATAAAAATTGAAATATAATTTATTGAATCAGTAAAACACCCAAAATTTCAGGCACATGATTGACACACAATTAGCATAATAAAAAATTTAATAGATAATTTACAAAATTGAAAATTGATAATAAGTTTCTAGACATGTTCTCTACCAGTTACTGCTGCTCCCACACGTAGAGCACCTGAGTAATGAATTAAATAGGAAGCTGCCATGCAACACATTAATCTAATTGCTATTTAACACCTTCTTCGATGGCGTGCGTACAAGAGACTGGCCCAAAGCCTCACTCGCAGATTCAGCCCTGTTAACCTAAACAATTTCATAAACAGATTGGCATTTGCTTCAGACTGTCAATACGATAACAGTGAAAATTATAGTAAGAACAATAAAACCTTTGTATTTAATCAAATTGCGGGGTTCAAAGAAATTAAAGTTAAAAAGGAGACTCAAAATCCCTTCATTTACTATACTATATGAAACAGTTGGAAAAAAGAAAATTTCAAACAAATATCTTTTTAAATTTAGTCAGTTGAGGTACGACCCACTTTTCATTGAAAGTTAGGTGATTAATCTAAAATAAATGTTTATTTAGGTTCTCATCATACAAAGTCTAGAGGTAATTCTATAAATTCGCTAAAAATCACTCTTAACTTGGAAAAGTGGCAAATACACTGTCTCATCAATTTTCGTAATATCACTTGAAAGTTTGTGTACATATACCGCATCAAATTGAATTTCAGAAACGAGTTGCTGAAGCAATGCTAAGTGAAATAGAATCTTTAGAAATACATCGCGTTACAATGAATTCATATAAAATAGAAAAAAGTATTTGAATTAAAACTTGATTCTTCCCTTTCCTGGCGTAACTGATTTTAAAGATCTCGGAATTGATTTTAATTACGACTTATCTTGTTCCTATTATATCATTATACGTCTTCATGCTAGTGTAAAGAAATATGCCTTTCAACATTCTCCTGTTTGGTTTTCAAATTTGGCATCCGTCTCCTACAGAATTGGCAATCTTAGAAAAGTTTGATTTTTTCAAGTAACGGGAAATTACCGTATCACCACCGACGTAGTATTAGACTCGATCTACTACCAATTTTTCTAACTCTACAATTCACTGAACTATCTTTTTTCAATGCTTGCATGACGGGAGAGTATGAGATGAATGTTTGGGATTTCATTTCGTTATACATTCCTATCAGGAAGGGCGTTCTTCCAAAGTGGTTACGTTCGTTTCAACACAATATAAACGAACCAAGAGTTTCATTTTTTTTATAGAATCTGTATTTTCTCAGATTTCATTCAATTATCGACAGATTTCTTTGTTTTTTCAAATCGACCTCAATTTACGCATTTACTAAAAGTCTCTTTCTCTTTCTCAATTATTTGAAGAATTCTTATGCAGAATCGTCGATATGTTCTGGCTTTCTTGTATGTAGATGCCTTATTTGTAAACAATATCTTTAAAATATGTATTTTACTAATGTTTTAATCCTTGAATGTACCTTTGTTAGTTAAAGTAAAGCTCCGTTTGTTTCAGGAATAAAAAACTCAAATTGTAGCATTAATTTTTAAAATTGGTTGAAAACTTTGCATCGGCCTAAATTGGTAAAACAGACCGACAATTTCAAAAGAGTAACAAATACATTCAGTATCTTCTTGGCTCACTCGCTACTTTTGAAAAGATGGGACAACGTGTCACACCGCTCACAAAACCTACGGGGTTTTTAATCAGAATTGTTACGACAAATTGATTGAAAAATTGAATCGGTTCCTTCCACAAGGCTTCGTGGAGGACTATGAAGAAATACATCAGAGAGAAAACTCCTGAAACAGCTAAGGAATAAAAAATGCAGTCTTCGATGCTTTCCAAGAAATCAACGATGAAACTCTACTAAAAAATCGAAAGGGAACATTTCAAAAAAGGATTTCAGCATTGCAAAATAGGGTTGCAAGATAGATCCTTTGGAAAACTAACTTCTTCACACTTTATTTGTTTTTGATACTTTGAATTTGGCGACAATAATAAAATAATTCGCTTCCTCTTAAATTCAAAGGGACATTTGGACCCCTCTATGCAGCTTTTTATAATAGTATATAACACATGCGAAAGTGTGTATAGTAATTTATAATAGTAATAATTCGAAAAGATATGGTACTGTATACCTCCCATGTGCTACTAACCTGATCGTGGGACAACTGAAATTTTGTATTTCTGATATGCATTACGGTAAAGTAAGGCATTATTCCAATTTTTGCTTTGTTAAAATAATGAGAACGTATAAAAGGCTGCCACCATTTGGAAGCATATGAAGAGGCCACATTACATAGGAGGCACTACTGTCAAAACAACGATATACAATATCCAATACTGCATACCGTTCGCAAACATATCGGAAGCTCGATAAAGCGTCATGCTAAACTGGTACGATTGGTGTTTCAAAAATAACCCAACAAACGAAACGTTTTCTAGTCACCAAATTAAAGAAAATATACAATGGACGAGGGATTAATAAAGGCATGTTGGAGAGCATGAGATGCCGTTTTAGGCTCTCGATAAACATCAATTTAACCATTGCAGAAAAAGCAAGAACATGTAACTGTGACATACAGCTTACGCTAAGTATATCTACTTCTAAAATAAAAAACTAAAAATCGGGATAGAAAAGCGGAACAGCTAATTAAGCGTTAGGTAAAAAATTACTAAATGCAGGCCAAGGATTACTAAATATCAGCCTATATTTAGCAATACTTGCACTTGATGCAGACTTACCCCATCGCAGCTACTAACCTAATTTCATCACGTGATAAAAATACACTAACAATGAATTGGTATTATGTAATAGGAAGCTTTTCAAAATATATAGTATTATATTGAAACTTAATAACTTACATTTTCATAATAAAGCAACGAAAAACACTTGATATGCTAATACACAAAATGTTAAAGTTATAAAAATCTGTTACCTCAGTAAACTGAAAGTTTTTAGTAGGCTTTGATATTCTAACTGCAATATATTCAAGAAAAAAAGCTATAGTTTAATATAATTAAAAGTCCTTGGAGACAGGGGAATCAGGAATCCAGGTTTATTACAAATATAAAGACACAGGCTTGCAATTTATTTCATTGTTCTATTCGAATTTTAATCATAAAAGCAATAAGGCTACCAAAGTGTACCACGAAATTTGATATTGAAATTCAAGAATCTCTGAACAACATAAACGAAAACTTAGAGAAAGTCATCAAAAAAGAATAATCAAGCCCAATCAGCCATTTTGCAACAAACAGTCCGCATGTACATGTCAGAAATAGCCTGATGAAAAATCTGCTTCAAACTATTCATTGCGATCTAATGGAATAATGGGAGATGTCAACAGCCCTACCTTGGTGATTTTGGCCCCCGGTATACCTAGCAAAATTAAAATTTAAAAAAATTTTCAAACCTGATTAACCGCATAATCGCTTCTTGAAATGTTGACTGATTAATAGTACCGATGAATCGGCTTTTTCGCAGCTCTATTCGTAACTACATTATTACACGTACATTTCAACTTGCGAACTTACATGTATTTTAGCATATTTGGGTAGAGGTAAATCATGAGCAGGTAATAGCATTGAAACGGAGCGGGTCAGGGAATAATATACTACAGCACTCAACACTAAACAATCAATAAAAGAATATTGCTTGATTGAAATGCATTATGTAAAAAAGACATCCTAATCGACATCAAGATGTCGATGAAAATCAAATTGAATATCTGCAACTATTTGATTTAAAAACTAAATTCCTTGGAAATGGAAGTTTGTCCTAGATTCTTTGTTAACATACAAATAAAATGTTAGTTTTCTATGAAGAAGTACTAGTTAGTGAAATTGTATAGAAGCCTTCTGGAATTCAGCTATTTACTTATAGTAAATTAGTATAAATGACATTAGTCAAAAAGTTGTATGTTAATCCCTGTGACTCAAACACTAAGGTCACGTTGGTCACACATTCATGCACACTCACCCAAGCACCATGGCCAAGGCACTAACCCCATTGAATCCACATATGACATCACCTAAGGTCACAATCAATATTAAAAAATAGAAAAAGAATGCTTCAACTCAACATGACCTAACTCTAAAAAGTCAACAGCAGACCATCATTCATGGGTTCAGTTGATATTATTGAAAACCAATTAAAAAGAAAATAAAAAATACTGATGACAATTCTGAAAGCGTCAAAAAAACAAAATAAAATACACCAAAACAAGGAATATTTACAAATAACAATGATAATAATTAACTTGGACTATGGCTCTATTAATGGAGCAATCCTAAAGTCTTTTAATCCAATTTATTTGTTTGATGTATTTTGGTAATTAATTCCATTTAAAAAGAAAATAAAAAATACTGATGACAATTCTGAAAGCGTCAAAAAAACAAAATAAAATACACCAAAACAAGGAATATTTACAAATAACAATGATAATAATTAACTTGGACTATGGCTCTATTAATGGAGCAATCCTAAAGTCTTTTAATCCAATTTATTTGTTTGATGTATTTTGGTAATTAATTCCATTTAAAAAGAAGTCGTTCAAATACTTTGCTGATTGGAGGGGTGATTGAAATGTGTCTATAATTTGAGCAACCTTCGGGATCGTCTTTTGAAACAATGGTGTTATATTTGCCAATTTTGATATGTATCCAAATGGTACAAGAGAAAGTATCATTTCTCTCTCATTGAAATGGAGAGATATACTATCACTATAAAAGAGAAAGAGTTGATAGACAAAAAATTACATTCAAATGCTTTCTATAAATGACATTCATAAACACGAATGCGACGATTATATTTCGTTTACACTTTATAAAGGATTGGCAAGAGAGATATTTATTAAAATCTTACCAAATAATCACATAATCATTAGAATAATACCACATACCATACTAGGACTTGATAAAAATTTAATATAATTAATATCATAACTGAGAAGATTTGCTGAGAGGTAAAACTTACTTCTATTACACTGCTGACGGCAGCAGCACAAGAAAGTTTCTTAGAATGATACATTAAAATATAAGTGCCCTCTGACAATTCCTTTGAATCGATTTTAATGGAAACGGTGCCGGTGGTATCGGATTCAACTGGTTTAGGTGCCCATTTGAAGAACTGATAATCGGTTACATGTCTGGGAAGGGCCTAAATTTCAATATTGAGCAATTGTACTGTAAAATGAGGAGAATTACCTTGTATATTCCCACCCAATCGTTGCTGTCATATGAATAATGATTTACATTAAATGTACAGTTAACGTAGATATCAGTGAGTGTGTACCAAGTGGGGCATTTGCCCAAATCGAACTTCACAAGTGGCGTAAGCTCTTGATAATTGGGAGGCTAAAAATGAACTAAAATCTAAAGTAACCTTCAAATCAAAGTATCAATAACAGCGGTGCGCAATCAATATTTTCATAAATCAATTTAAACAAGTTTAATTTTTTTCAAAAAATTTAAAGGATAATTAAAATTACTAAATATAGAATTAAATTATTAACAAATTGTCACAAAATTAGACGATATTTCGAATCTTTTTTCCTTGAAGCACATGAGAACAATCTCTCTGCATTGCCCAGTATTTTTCGCGCTTGCTTAGCGAATGCAAAATTTATAGTTTTTAATTATCTGTACCTACTAAAACTGCTTTCAATTGATAAATCTATTCGCAAACTACACATAAAAGTGGATAATACATAGATTCAAAGGTTAATTTGTTTAAATTGAGATGTGCGTGCAAAATATTGATGCGGGTGTAAACATCATTAATTGTTATGCAGTAAATGTGACATATTGCAGAGATGTATATAATGATGTTTTTTGCAATAAAAATAACTCACATAATAAATCAGATATTGAAGTGAAACCCATCTTATCAAACCATAATACTTTTTTTCTGTAAATACGTGGAATTAAGTGTGTCCGAATTTTATTGGTTGATCTCAAGTAAGTTTAAACACATTTAAACATACTTCGTAATTAAAAATAATTATCAGATTTATAACAAAAAGTTGTATAATGAATTTGCATTTACGTAGTTTTTAAATTGCATACTATTAGGATTGCTTCTAAAGGTTTCCAATGCAAAATTTTACGAATTTGTATTAGACAGAGCGTTTGGCGAACATCAGCGCTTAAACTGAACTAAGTAGATTTCACTGAAATGATCTCAAAAATGGCATTGAACCAGTGAGAAACAAAAGAGCAAAAGCAAATTTATTGCTGAAAAAAATAAAGAGGGATATACTAGGAACTAAAATATACATATATATATACATATATATATATATATATATATATATATATATATACAAACAAATTAAAAACATTTGGATTGGGTTGATTCAAAATTTATTAGTTGAGTTGGGTCAATATATAATGACCTATTTCAGGCTTCGCTTGTATTGGGATTATAGTTATTCTTTACCTGATGGAATTGGTTCAATTATCAAAAATCAGGAAATAAGTCGAGTCCATTTTGCAGATTCCTTCAAGGCCTGATGTGAGGAAATCTCTTAAGAGACTACGACTATATGGGCGTGAAAAGTTTACCAAGATTGATTTCGTATCAGATTTTTCAACGAGGCGAGCTTTTAACGAGCTGAGCCGAGCCGAGCTTAGAAATTACGGCTCGTTGACAAGTCTGTTTCGTATGCAATATTGACAATTTAACTGAGAGCAAACATTGTGAACTTATGGCATAAAACAAACCTTGATTTCAAAAAAAGCGAATACAGGCTCATGGTCACTTAGACGCGTTGATGTGCAACTATCGTACTTGTGACAAACGACACTGGGATCAGCATTTGAAACCTTGCAACTGGGATGATCACGATACAGGATTCGATCACACCAAGCCGGTTTACGACGCTTCTCACTAAAATATCGCATTTGTAATTGTAGTAGTAAGATATTAGTTTTATATGGGAGGCAGAGCTGGAAGTGGTTCAGTTCGGACCGGTCCTAAGATTATATGCATGTTATTTTTCACTTCAATACAATGTATTTCCAAATGTATATGTGGAATAGTACACGTGTACACATTCATATCGAAATATGCACAATAATTTATAGTAAAAAATACACAAATCAGTCTCCATTTTAATTAATTATGATCAAAGTCAAGTTATTCATTGATGTTTGTATAATCTAATTAATTAACAAAAACAGAATTCTTTCTTGTATTAAAGCACAGCCGATTTTCAAAGTGATAAGCAAGGTTCTCTAAAGCATTCATGCTAGTGATAGACAAAATTCAATTAAAACTGGGTGAAGAAAAATTTGCACTTTGTAGTCTTATATGGGTGAAAAGGTTAAAAAGTAAAGGCTCTGGTCCGTCCTAATTCCTTCGATTAAGTCCGGTCTTCGTCCGGGAGAAAACGGACCACTTCCAGTTGTGATTAGAGGCGGTAACGAATACAATAAAGACGTCTTACAATTGCAGCAAATATAGAAAAATTTCATTGTAGTTGATAGCAAATATAAACAATTAAATTATATACAATATATATGTAAATGTATATATAAGTGAGCATATGCATATGCACAGAGGAATAAAATAAAGAGGTATTGAAGTTAATTTAATAAAATGGGAGTTCATGTCAATGCAACCAATTAAAATGTCTATGAAAATAACGCAGTACTTTTTCATTTAAACGCTATAC
>CABFPE010000787.1:0-12871 GCA_900660155.1 Hofstenia miamia
TGCCCAGTCACCTAAACAGTGATGGTTATTACCTGAGTACTTAATTAACGTAACTAGTTAGTAAGGAAGAGAAGTTTGATGGATCAACAAATGGGTAACACCTCACCCGCAGTTTACTAAGCATCCCTTAGCAGTGATTGAACACGGCGTAACAAGCTAGGTGGAGGATGTTACATTAGTAATCATTACAAAGGAACTTCCCTTCCATTTCTTTTAACAGAAAGACAAATTAACCAGTTAAAAAAGCTAAGAAAATAAATAAAGCTTGTGATATTAAAATCTCTACAGCACAACTTAGTGTAATGAAAAACGTGGTGGTGCTTTAGCCCCTTCACTTGTGGCAGCTGTTCCATTAATTGGAAAGTATGCAGTAGCACTATTTGTTACTGGTGCAATTGGAGCCTTAGAAAGAAATGCCATCAATCAAGTTTTTAGAAAAAGAGTTGCCTCTGACAGAAATGATGTGGGAATGGGCATAAAACAAGCAATCCCAGGAAAAGGAATGCAAATAAATAATAGTAAAGGAAATGAGATGAAAATTGGACGTCCAGGTTCAAAAGGAAAAGTAGTACACACAAATCCACCTAAAGGAAAAGGAATGCATGTAAAAAAAAAGTAGTAAGTTTAAATTTCAGTAATCCTCTTTCAAATTATGATATTTTACAATTTATGAAGAATATTAAAACCTTTCCAGAAATACTTTAAAAAATCTAAGTTTTGGATTTTATGTTTGCAGTTTAGATCATTCCTTAAATAATGGCTCCCATTGGATAGCATTTTATTACTTTAGGGAGTTTGACTCTGCTAAACTTGAGTACATTGATAGCTTTGGCCTACCTCCATTTCAAAGATTTTTTCAATATTTAAGGACAATATAGTATACAACAGTTCACAGTATCAAGAAAGTTCTAGCATATGATGTGGATACTATTGTATTTGGTTTATATATGAAAGATGTAAGGGAAGAGATTATTTCTCAATACTTAATGATCTTTACAAAAGAAAGCATGACAGATATAAAAATGAAGAATATATTAAGATCTATTCTCTAAAAGGTTACCAGAGCTAACTTGTGAAATTAATGTCACTCCTTCTTAGGACATCCCAGGGAAAAATGATTTTCTTAAGGAGAAGTAGAAATTTGTTGTGAAATTAATTTCACTCTTACTAAAGTTTGACAAATTCAAATGTTGAAAAATGATTTTCTTTTCTCTTTATATAAATGGGATTTAATAATATTGGAATACCTGAAGTTACACATTCTTATCAAGTATATGATAGTAATAACATAGAAAGAGAAATCAAGATTTTAAGATATAATATAAATCAAATTGAAAATAATAAGTTAGATATATCAGGGTATAATATTTTCCATAGAGATTTAAATATACTCAACAGGAAAATTATAAATGTTTGTGAAGGCAAAGAAAGAAGAGACACTATAAACAAACAAGAGTTAAAAAATCATGTAGGAAAAAGACTTGCAAACAATGAAAACAAAATTTTGCAAATTATTAAGCAATACAACACTCAATTATATAGTATTGAGTCTATGCATAATTTCTGTTCAAATCTACAAAACAATTACTGAAAACATATAGAATTATTTTTAAGAACAGAAAATTGGAAAACATTTGCAGAGAATTATGAATGTTGTTTTTCAAAGGCTTATGTAATTTCACAATTCTCTGAAAAAATTTGGTTATTTGGTTTGATAAAAACAATGGAAACTACTGGAGCTGCTTATAAAAATCAATTTTTTAAAACTGAAAGTCATGAGCAAGCTTTAGATTTTCCTACCTATGGTGATAAAGGTTTTGACAAAATTTCAATAGAAAATGGATATATTTATGTTAGAGATGCACATAGTTACATTGCACTTTCAGGAATTTGTATCTTATTAAAAAATCATTATAATATGCTACATTTAAAAAATGATGTATACTATACAATAATTAATACTTTTGTACATTTTAGAGGTATATATGTTTTTAGAAGTGCTGGGAATTTGTCTAGCAACTTGACTTGATTTACTTTAACAAGAGAAGCATGGCCTCCAAAACAATAAGATTTGCAGTAGTTTGTGAAAAATCAAAAGATATTTATGTCCAAATTAGTAAATTTGGTGTATTGTCTGTACACAATTTAGTAATAGAAGAAACATTTTTTCCTTAAATAATATATATTTTGACACAACTGATCTGTTTTGGAATGACATTGAATTAAATACAGGGGACAATGATAATATTAAAGGAATGAAATTTGATACCAAATTTAAAAAGACATATATTTCTAATTTGCAACATTGTCAATATAAGGTAATTGCTACACAAGTATTCTTTAGAGGAATATGCCAATGGAATAAGCGCAACTTGCAAAAGCATGCAAATATAATTAAAATTAATCAAGAACTTGCATATAGTTTAGATTTTAATAAATTAATTTTGGACTAGCTACATCAAATAGTGTAACTCAGTGTGATATTTCACATGAGAATGGTCCATTTTGGCTGTTTTGCGAGTGACAAAGGGCCTATAAAATGGATTAGTTTTCAAAAATTTGACATATTTCCTTCCAAAGACAAATTATTAAAATTTATTTTTTTAAGCTGGTATATAGAAAATGAGTAAAAGATTTAAAATTGTACATGAACCAATTATATTGAAAACAGTAAATAGTACAAAAACAGGAGAAAATGAAAAAACTTATGGGGTGCAATCTATAGGTTGTTCTAATTTCAATGAAACAAGAAAACATGAATTAACTAGTCCAAAGGAAGGTGTAAAATACACAGTAGATAACTTTGAAATACAAAAATTGAATTATCCTAATTCAAACTCTGTGATTCTCAAAACTTGTTTAGCTTATTTACATCTTTATGTGGTTAATTTTAACAAGAACATTTCTATAAGGGATATTCTACATAAATTCAACCAGGAAATTGGTTTGATTGGTCCAGGAGATGGATGTTTAACAAACCTATTTGATTATTTATTTGGAAGTATCCAATGTTGTCAGACACATTCAATACTTCATGACAGTTATGAGAGTTTTTTCAATGAATTTGTATTGAGTCATAGTTATACCTATTCTATTAAAATTCTTGTAATTTCTAAAAAAATGAGTCCCTTATTAGGTCATATTACAGGTTTTATGTTTTGTTAAAAAATAGAATTTGAAAGTACAGTAACAATTTCATTCAAAAAATGACCCAATAGGATGTGATGGGATCATAATGGGACAGTAATCTTTTGAATTCAACAAAAATGGTAAATTTCTCATTAAATAATATTTTATTCATTCTGAAACCCTTTCCAATTGCTTTTAAATGAAAAATTATATCTAGAAACTTACTTTCAAGTTAATAGGTTAATGGGTTCTCATAGAAATTGATTTTTATATTGGATATGTATTCTTATATTACTTTTAACAACTGTACACATGGGGAGCAGTGGTAAGATGTTAGGATATTTTAGCAAAATTGAATGATGAATGACAAGTTAATAGTAGATTATGACTGGATGCTAGTAAAGTTTAATAAAGGTTTGATTCAGAGCTGATAAATGATTTGTGATTGGATGCTAGCAAACCTTAAAAAGTTCAATAAATTATTTCTTACCATGTTTTTTTACTATCCCATTAAATTGAATTTTTGGATAAAGATACTATGGCAACTCAAAAAAAAATTTCAATGTTTTAAATAATTTCTGACATCATACTTAGTGAATGGCTCACCATACATCTGTTGTTATTACTATAGTAACTGAGATGAACTATTTTAATATATTTCAACAGCTGCAGAATTTTTCAATAGAGAAGGAATTATTCTTACTAATTTAATATAAACAACATTTGGAACTATATTGTTTCAAATATATTATTTGGGCATAGCCATTTATTTATCTTTTCATGTCACAACAAACAGACAAAGTAATTGCCATGGACAACTCAATGCTTGCACAGTTAAATGAAGATTATTTATATATGACTAAAATAATAACTACACAGAAATGCCTAAAATTTTAATCTTTCAATTTATAACTAAAATAATGTGTTTTTATCTGTGGTATTATACCTCCAGGACAGTCATTGTAGCATTACAGTATAAAACACGTGACAATTAAAAGTTTAAGAAAATTTAATTAAAAATGTGTATTAAAAAACAAACAAAGTTTCTATTGATGAAAAAGTATATTGTAGAGTCACTTGGGGAAATTGTCTTGATTATTATTCTTTATTTTGATTGTATTGACGTCATCATGACGTAGTTAATTGATTTCAAGCTTGGGTTTACAAAAGCTATTTATATTTTTATGTCCCCTCAAATGGTGCTAAATGTGTTGCTCAAATTTAATTTGCGAGGGAAAATCAATGACATGGCTATCCTGTGATTAACTGTAGTTGTAAACAAAGACAGGTAATTATTTGAAATTGTATAAATTGAGAAACAATGTTGAGAAAGGTCAATAGATTTTATCTAGCCTCAATTACTGTTTACTTTCTCTTCCATTATTTGATTATTGTTTTTGAATATGAAAATAATTGCTTAAGTGCAGCGACAATTTGGGAGTGCTTTCTCAAAGTACAGGGCGACATGTAGCACCTGGGGATTGGCAGATCTTACCAGCCCAAATTGTGGACCTATTAGGTTATGGATATGGTTACGTATAAGGCAATAATAAAACTTTCGTTTGATGTTCAACATGTACATGCACCTCTACTTTATGACACTGTGATAATATCATGCTGTTGGCTAGCGTGAATGTCTGGCAATTACAGACTATTTTTTTATTTAGTGAGCTGAGAGATAACAATGAAAATGAATATTTTGTCCATGAGATAGAAATTAATAAGTGAGACAAATAGGGTAGCACCATGCACTAAGTCAAGCACTAAAATGTTCCTGAAGACTTTGCTTTGGCTGGAAGCCATGTGAGTTGGTCATCTTGGAGTTACCTAAAGTATTGATTACTTGGATGAATTACCAATGTTTATAAGTTCTCTCTTTACCCATTTTCCCAGAATCTGGACTGTCATCATATCTCTATTTAATTACAGCCCACGATTCTACATGGCTACTGTGACAGGATGCTGATGTGATAATGACCTAAGTTCTTTGTGTCTCTTTTGATGGTTTGGATTTCATTTAGTTTTTCGTTTTGGGGTATGTCAGCTGGGATAGTTGTTTCCCCTGACTTGAGTTTGGATTTCAGAGTAAATTTGCCAATCAATGTTTAACTGACAAGTCCGCCCATAGAAGGGGGCAATGCTATTTTTTTTAAAGTGTTCTGGTTTGTTTGTTGCTACTTGTTAAAATTCTTTTCTTTTTTGTCTTAGTGTTAACGTGTTGGATTTATTACCAAATGCTGCTGTATCCCACCTTTGGGCTCATATCCTGTGATTTTTTATGGGCTGTGAGTTTCTTTTGTGTTTGGAAAGTACTCCCATCTGTCAGTTATAGTAGTTATTGTTTATTGTTTGTTGTTTGATTCTTAGTTAAATGGATTCAAGTCGTACTGTTACTTACTCTCCTACTTTTGGGACTTCTCCAGATCAGAGTGTCCCCTGTGCAAGTGATGGTAACCAGGACGTTGCCCCTTGCACCATTGGATCATTGTTGAATTTCTCTTCTCCTAACTCTCCCACCCAAACTGCTCAAAGGCGAGATCAGAATGCTTCAACAGTTCTGTACCAGAATGCTGGTAATGGCAGCCACAATCTCCAGCAACATTTCTGGCGAGTCTTGAATATGCAAAATGCTCCCCTGATTCCATTTCGTCCCTATAGTCGTGCTGATAATGTTATGCACTCCATGCCACATTGTGATACTCAGCAAATGGAGATTGAGCACCTGAAAGACGCCTTATCACAGCAAGTATCCATGAGAATGGAAAGTGAGCGACAAGTCGAGTCTCTCCAAGCTGAACTCAACACCCAACATGTTGCTTACCAGAAGATGAAAATGCGGATGCTAGAATCCACTGTTGCATTGGAGCTACAAATTCAAGAACTAAAAAATAATATTGCAAAGTCAGAGGAATCACAACTATCACAAACCTCCATGGATGACTTTGTTACAAATGCTATATTAAATGAAGCTTTAGGGGATTGGGCTGAGAAGATCACTGATCAATTGGCACAGATGATTTGACTAGGAGGAGGTGAAAATCCAAATCCCGCTATCTTAAGTGCACCTATACCTTCTCAGTGCAAAGAAAGTACAATGATAACTCCCCCAACTTCAGTTTCATCTTGTGTTCCCTCTTTGGCTTCTCATCCTACAGTTACGCAGGTTGCACTCACTCAGCCATCCACTCTTGCTACTGTGGCCACCCCTCAAATTGGGTATGCTCTTTCAGTCCATGAGCAGCCATTGTGCACTACTGTGGTACCAACAGTGAAAGAACACATAAGTGACGCTACTAGTCTGTTAAATGAGAAAACCTCAGATAGTCAACCACGATTTCATCATTCAATTCTTCCTCCTGATACACCTAGACAAGTACTGGTGCTCAGTAAACATTCTGTGCTGCCCAAGTTTACTGGACAAATTGACGCAGTTTCTCAATCCTTTGATGAGTGGTTCTTTTTATTTGAACTCCATATGAAACATTACAAAACCTCGCAAGAAAGTGCCTTATTGCAGTTCCCACTGTATTTAAGTGGGTTGGCATACAACCAATATATGATGTTAGACCGCAATATCAAGATGGACTATCAGTTATTAGTTGGGTTTTTCGAGGATCATTATCAAGCCCCTCACATAAAGCACCAATATAAAACTTTACTTTGTGATATGTCTTTTAAGAGAGGGGATGACATTCGTAATTATATCACGCAAGTTGAAAGACTGTTTCGATTAAGTAGCCTGTCTCCTGAGTACTCTCAGCATGACCTCTTCTCTTATATTTGTCGAGGTTTTCCCTCTTCTATTAATAGTTGCCTGGAAATGAAATGTGATCCAGAGGATAGCCTGCATGAAATTATTGGAAAGGCAATTAGCATTGTTTATATGATTTATAATTCCAGTCGAATTGATAAAGACCTTCATGAACTAGCCAGGGTAAAAGTGAGATCTGAACCAAAGAACACACTTTTGAAGAAAGAGTTTGACATGGCTTCAGTGCAATGTTTCCACTGTGGCAAAAAAGGACATTTAAAATCTAATTGCAAGGCAAAGATCCAACTTGTTGCTGATGGTGAGGGGTTCTTAGTTGACGACCCTTTTTTACCATCCACCAACACACCTTTAGTCGATTTGACAGAGGATAAATCATCACCACATTTAAATTAGGTGGAGCGCCGACTCCTTTAAACTGTGCACAGGATATATTGGTTATCACTAATCTGATAAGAAAAAACCTGATTCCTGTGGAAATGAATGGACGAATTATTAATGCTACAATTGACACCAGAGCTGCTGCTTCAATCATCAGTGATGAATGTTGCAAGGATGTATGTTTTACCCGTGATTCAGTAGATCCTTCATCTGATATTAAACTCATTGATGCTTCGGGAAATCTAATTTCCTTGAAAGAAAAGTTATGAAATGCAGTCTTGAAGATTTGTGATACAGCTAATCATAAACTTCCCTATGATTTGATTTTGGGGAATGACTTTTTGGAAAGGAATTCATGTGTGATCGATTACAAAAGTAATACTATATCTATAAAAGAACAAGAAGCCACTCAGTTAGCTACAATTCCCAAACGAGAAGTTGTGTTAAATCTAGTTGAGCCTGTCCACCTAGAAGCTATACATTGGACCCGAGTAGCTGTATTTTCTAATCCTGATATTAGTGGAGAGGTAATGATAGTGGGCCAAAGTGGCAAATACATTAAAGTCATCTCTTTTTCGCCTGATCTATGTAAAGTAACTGCAGGAAAGACCTATATGTGACTATACATAAAGGATTGACACGCCCTGTATGATTTGATGGATTCAAATTTTGGGATAAAGGGGTAATTGGGAAGTCCTTGTCGAAAGAAATATGCACAGTACTTCACATGTACTGCCATTCATGATCTCGAAGAGCTCTCTAGTGTAAAGATCCCTACTGTAAATAATGAGACCCACTCACATTTAAATGACCAGGAGAAGAAATCAATCATTTCTATACTCCAGAGGAAAAGTGAAGTGTTTAATTATGGTATGATAAGCGTGGGGCAAGCAATTGGAGAAGAGCATGCAATTGAGGTAAAGCAGGACAAACCTATTTAATTACCTGTCCGCAGGGTTCCAGAAAATCTCAAATCGGAATATGAGAAAATTCTGAAGGATCTAATTGAAAGTGGGATAATTAAAGGGAGCAATAGTCCCTATGCTGCCCCAACTGTGTTCATCCGGCAAGGGGAAGAGTACAGATTATGTATCAACTTTAGAAAGTTGAATGATGTTACTATCAAAGACGCTTATTCTTTGCCCAGAATCGAGGATTTACTGTATGACACCAGTAGGTATAAATTCTTTTCCTGCCTTGATTGGTGTAAAGTGTATTGGCAGGTACTGATGCGTCCATCCGACATTCCAAAGAACTTCATTCATTATGTATGAATGGAAGTATATGGCCTTTGGATTATGTAATGCCCCAGCAACGTTTCAGCATTATGTTACCAAAGTACTGACCAACAAGTCTAACATATTTGAGCCAGGGATATCAGCGTATATTGATGATATACTAGTAGCAAGTGAGACTTTTGATGAACATCTTGAAAAACTGCATCGAACATTAGAATTGTTGCAGAAAGCTGGACTTAAAGTGAATGGTAATAAGTGCTATTTGGCACAGATTAAAGTTACATTTCTGGGCAGAGTGATAGAACATGGAAAGATCTCAATAAAAACAAATGCTAAGCAGTTTCTAGAGAAGATTGAGACACCTAGAAGTAGGAAAGATGTGCAGAGACTAATGGGATTTTTAAATTATTACGGAATGTTCATCCCAGATTTAGCCAAAAAAACAAAATCCATCTCTCAACTACTTAAAAAGCCTAACGAATTCAAATGGACATGGACAGAGCAGGAGGCGCTGGAGAAAATAAAAACTGAGCTTAAAAAGATCCCACCATTAAATACCCCTGATTATAATAAAGATTTTATTGTAGACTGTGATGCTAGCACTGTAGCCATTAGTGGCGTGTTGAGTCAAGAAATAAATGGAGTAGAAAGTCCTGTTCAGTATTTTAGCAGAAAACTAAGAGCAGCTGAAAAAAATTACAGAGCCACCAAGTGCGAAATGTTAGCCTTAGTGGAGTCACTCAAGAAATTTCGATATTTCATCTTAGGACGTAAATTCATCATACGTACCAACAATAGCGCACTAGCTTGGCTTAAGAAATTCTCAGGAGATAAGTCCAATATAGTTGCTAGATGGATAGAATACCTGAATGATTTTTCTTTTTCGATAAAACATCGTCCTGGACATTTACATTTGAATGCTGACTATTGGATGGCACTGCCTAGTTATGAAAGAGATTTAAAAAAGCCAGCTGGGGAGAAAATCCCATTTGGATTCATACCTCACACTGAGTATGAGTTGATCCCCGAGATAAATGCTGACAGAAATGGAAAGGAAATGTTACCAATCTTAATACGAGAAGAGATATCCAAGGAAGAGTTCATTAAGCATAAACAGAATGATCTGATACTGTCCAATATTATGAAAAGGATGAAGGACCTCTTTTTTCCACTTTCCCCAACTGCAATTTGCTATTACAATTGATATAACTGGACTATGACAGAGAAAGGACTATTATATGCTAAAAGTAGAAATAATTGCCTCACTATTCCTGAATATTTTAATAGAGATCTCGTGAGAAGAGTTCATGAGAAGGGACATTTAGGAATCATACAAACTGAAAAGATGTTTAATTCCTGGTACATTACCATTGGGATTAGATCTGCAGTTCAGGATGTAATAGATAAATGTGGGAAGTGTCTTTTGCATAACTCCTCTCATTTCCCAGAACAGAGAGCTGAATTAGAGTGTCGCGCTGCCACTAGCCCCAACAAAATTGTGCATATGGATCTGGAACAAATATCTTATGTTGATGATGGATTTCAATATCTACTAGTGATAGTGTAACATTTCACCAAATATGCTAGAATAATTCCAATTGACAGCACACATGCAGAAAGAGTAGCTGATAAGATAGTAAAGGAATGGATTTTAATATATGGCCCTATGTCTTGGCCTATTTCGGATCATGGTCCACAATTTGAAAATAATTTGATTAAATCCCTTATGTCTGAATTAGAGATAATACACGATTTTACTACCATGTACCACCCTCAAGTGAATGGTTTAGTGGAACGGCTAAATAGAAATCTGATAAAATTGATCAGGGTGGCCTTATCGCGAGCAGCAGGGAAAAATTGGTGACGTGTAGTAGAAGGTATTGAATTTTTTATAATACATCTGTCCATTCCACAACTGGGATCAGTCCGTTTAAAGCTATGTTTGGTCGCAAAGCATTAACTTCTTTATCCATGATGTATCCTAACTACTCAGAAATTACTTTAGAAAAATATGTAGATCAACTGTTACGTGATATGCAGCAAATGCAATTGACCCTATGTCACAACACTAATCAATCTAGTATTCAACAAAAGAGAATGTTTAATAAAAAGTTATATGGCAAGCCACATCAGCTGGGACATAAAGTTTTTGGATATCTACCTTGGGTGACAACATATCACAATCAAGTAAGGAAATTAGCCAATAATTGGCAAGGACCATTCACTGTAGAGAAAGTGCTCGACCACAACATTTATACACCTAATAATGGTAAAACGGTACACTTTCAGAGATTAAAACAAACAATCAAAGATATTGAGAATGTAGTCATTGATGATAATGATGAATTTACATTAATTGACAATGGTATTAATGTATTTGAAACTTATGATAACTTAACAAAATTTGCTGAGGAAGATTTTTATGATACTGATTTTGAGACTGAGATTGTAAATAATTGTGGCCAATGTATTTTGCCCTTAAGCCGTGCCAGAGACAATCAAACTTACGATCCCAATATTTGGGACCTTAACCTTATAGATATGTTTAGGAATGATACCAATAGGGAAGAAAAAACGAGAGTTGCCAGCTCCTCCACCCCGTCAGCAAGTGAGAAGGAGAATGGAGGTTAGCAGAAATGATGGCACATTCTCATCTAGGTGTGGGAGACACGTATCTTTGCTTGATGAGGCGCGTGAAAACAAAAGAGGACGACATGAAGCTGCTGAGCAGAGTCCTATCCTGTGTGGGTGACATGTAGCTCCACGATTAGGAGAGCAGACAGCAATGACACCATCCTCATCTTGCTACTATGTGGGGAGACATGTATCTCCACATGCGCAAGCAGAGCTGGCACCTAAAAACTCACAAACTCTTAAAACTCAAAACATACATACCCCATTGAGTGTTTTACAAAATATAAATACCTCCCCAATGAGTGACTCAATAGCCCCCTTGACCTCTATTAGCTCCTCTACAGTCAATTCAACAGTAAGATATAGAAAGACAGAAGAAAGAAGGAAGAAGATGTCTAAAGTTGGTGAAGAAACACTACACCCCTTCTCCATAGCTACACATTGAGCAGTACATTACATTCACAATAACATTTCTGAAGAAACGCAGAATCAATTTTGATGGACTTACAATACAAAAAGTTAGATTGCCTGCTCTACGATACTTCCAGTTAAGAGATGAAGTCGTTACTCAGAGAAAGGTATTAATGCAACTCTCACGTGAGCCTCAGTATGCTGAATTAAAAGAATGGGAGGGAGAATTAGCCATGGAAATTGTCTGAGCCACTCAATGAATAGTCTCAGGTCCCACTCTCCACCTACTACCACAGAATTAATTTGAGCAAAGGGGGGCATGTAGAGTCACTCAGGGAAATTGTCTTGATTATTATTCTTTATTTTGATTGTATTGACGTCATCATGACATAGTTAATTGATTTCAAGCTTGGGTTTACAAAAGCTATCAATGACATAACTATCCTGTGATTAACTGTAGTTGTAAACAAAGACAGGTAATTATGTGAAATTGTATAAATTGAGAAACAATGTTGAGAAAGGTCAATAGATTTTATCTAGCCTCAATTACTGTTTACTTTCTCTTCCATTATTTGATTATTGTTTTTGAATATGAAAATAATTGCTTAAGTGCAGTGACAATTTGGGAGTGCTTTCTCAAAGTACAGGGCGACACATAGCACCTAGGGATTGGCAGATCTTACCAGCCCAAATTGTGGACCTATTAGGTTATGGATATGGTTATGTATAAGACAATAATAAAACTTTCGTTCAATGTTCAACACATACATGCACCTCTACTTTATGACACTGTGATGATATCATGCTGTTGGCTAGCATGAATGTCTGGCAATTACAGACTATTATTTAGTGAGCTGAGAGATAACAATGAAAATGAGATGTTTATTTTGTCTATGAGATAGAAATTAATAAGTGAGACAAATAGGGTAGCACCATGCACTAAGTCGAGCACTACAATGTTCCTGAAGACTTTGCTTTGGCTGGAAGCCATGTGAGTTGGTTACCTAAAGTATTGATTACTTGGATGAATTACCAATGTTTATAAGTTCTCTCTTTACCCATTTTCCCAGAATCAGGGCTGTCATTGTATCTCTATTTAAAACCTTCTGCAGAGTCAATTAGTTTTTTAGTGTAATTACAGCCCAAAATTCTACAATATAATTAAATTAACATCAAACAGCAAATTCACAGCAATTCATTAAAACAAAATTGATTACATTTTTAAAAGAAATATCTGTAAAACTAACTAGAAATTATATTGCAAAAAGCATTAAAAATCAAAACAATATCTGAGATTTAATTATAAAAA
>CABFPE010000787.1:13871-27655 GCA_900660155.1 Hofstenia miamia
GTTGAAAGTTAATTATCTAATACATGTAGTTAGAAATGCTAGTCGGCTAATCAAGAGAAAACCCCTATACCTAACTTAAGTGCACTTTTGTGATCTGGCACAGAGACCCTTGAATCAGTCCCTGTGATGTATCTAGACCACTACTAAACACCACTTGATTAGCTTGACATTGTATTAAATAATCAAACCATTAATAAGATGAAATAATAAGAATTCTAAGTAAAATTCTTTATCAACTCTTATAATAGTTTAAATTGTATTTATAGTAATTTGAAGAGAAGTACTTGTTGATTCAAATTTAAATGTCTGCCAAGATGGCAGCTAAAATAATGTGAGTGATAATTTGTCAAAAATGTTTTTATCAACAGATACAATTATCTCTTTTTTGACACATGTTATTTTCTTGGTTGCAATATACAAATCAAACTGAAATAATCACACTTGATTTAATCATAATATTTTTTAATCACTTCTTTTTGATCTTAGTATCTTCTGTGACGTTTGCAGCTTATTTCTGTTTTATTTGGATGATGCTACAATACTTAGAATAAGCAATTCAATACAAAAACCTAGATATGTTTTCATCTATATCATCACTGAAGATAAAATTAATTATCAAAATAAGAATGAACTTGACTTTGACACCTTTAATTCTAATGAAATTTCTTCATGTCAGTTAGAACTAGGAAATGATAATTTCTATCCACAAGTGGAAATTCATCCAATTAGTGAATTTCTAATACCTTATACAGAATTTGTTAGATATGATGATGGTGTCAATAACTTTTCAATTGGCATATTTATTAAGCCTTCTGATCTTAAGGAGATATATGGAATAATTGTATTTGATTTAGCTAAACAAAAAGATACATCTCAAAATGCAATCAATGAAATTAGATTTAGATATACTTTACAAGGTGTAGATTCATTTAAATTCTATGGATTGATTATGTATGAACAAGACATATCTGTGAATACAACATCAAATCAAACTACCTTAACATTTTAGGGAAAAGTATTTTCAGAAAAAGATTTTTTTTCCTTTATATACAAATGACAGAATATAGGAAATATAGCTTAAACTTAACTAATGGTCCAATAAATAAATTGAAAAAAAGTATTAAAAACACAAGTCATTTAACTTTAAGAGTTAGTAATAATAACAAAGGAACTTCCCTTCCATTTCTTTTAACAGAAAGACAATGCTTGTGATATTATAAATCTCTACAACACAACTTAATGCAATGAAAAAAGTGGTGGTGCTTTAGCCCCTTTACTTTTGGCAGCTGCTCCATTAATTGGAAGTAGTACCATTAGTTACTTGTGCAATTGGAGCCTTATGAAGAGATGCCATCAATAAACTTTTTGGAAAAGGAGTTGCCTTTGACAACAGTGCTGTGTGAATGGGCATAAATCAAGCAATTCCAAGAAAAGGAATACAAATAAATAAAAGTAAAGGAAATGGGATGAAAATTGGACCTCCAGGTTAAAAAAGAAAAGGAATGCATGTAAAAACAAGCAGTAATCCTCTTTCAAATTAGGATATTTTACAATTTATGAAGAATATTAAAACCTTTAGAGGGATCATTTTTAGAAATACTTTAAAAAATCTAGATTTTGTATTTTATGTTTGCAATTTAGATCATTCCTTAAATAAATGCACCCATTGGATATCATTTCATTACTTTAGGGAGTTTGACTCTGCTAAACTTGAGTACTTTGATAGCTTTGGCCATTTCAAAGTATTTATTCAATATTTAAAGACAATATAGTATACAACAGTTCACAGTATCAAGAAAGTTCTAGCATATTATGTGGATACTAGTGTATTTGGTTTATATATGAAAGATGTAAGGGAAGAGATTATTTCTCAATACTTAATGATCTTTACAAAAGAAAGCATGACAGATATAAAAATGAAGAATATATTAAGATCTATTCTCTAAAAGGTTACCAGAGCTAACTTGTGAAATTAATGTCACTCCTTCTTAGGACATCCCAGGGAAAAATGATTTTCTTAAGGAGAAGTAGAAATTTGTTGTGAAATTAATTTCACTCTTACTAAAGTTTGACAAATTCAAATGTTGAAAAATGATTTTCTTTTCTCTTTATATAAATGGGATTTAATAATATTGGAATACCTGAAGTTACACATTCTTATCAAGTATATGATAGTAATAACATAGAAAGAGAAATCAAGATTTTAAGATATAATATAAATCAAATTGAAAATAATAAGTTAGATATATCAGGGTATAATATTTTCCATAGAGATTTAAATATACTCAACAGGAAAATTATAAATGTTTGTGAAGGCAAAGAAAGAAGAGACACTATAAACAAACAAGAGTTAAAAAATCATGTAGGAAAAAGACTTGCAAACAATGAAAACAAAATTTTGCAAATTATTAAGCAATACAACACTCAATTATATAGTATTGAGTCTATGCATAATTTCTGTTCAAATCTACAAAACAATTACTGAAAACATATAGAATTATTTTTAAGAACAGAAAATTGGAAAACATTTGCAGAGAATTATGAATGTTGTTTTTCAAAGGCTTATGTAATTTCACAATTCTCTGAAAAAATTTGGTTATTTGGTTTGATAAAAACAATGGAAACTACTGGAGCTGCTTATAAAAATCAATTTTTTAAAACTGAAAGTCATGAGCAAGCTTTAGATTTTCCTACCTATGGTGATAAAGGTTTTGACAAAATTTCAATAGAAAATGGATATATTTATGTTAGAGATGCACATAGTTACATTGCACTTTCAGGAATTTGTATCTTATTAAAAAATCATTATAATATGCTACATTTAAAAAATGATCTATACTATACCATAATTAATACTTTTGTACATTTTAGAGGTATATATGTTTTTAGAAGTGCTGGGAATTTGTCTAGCAACTTGACTTGATTTACTTTAACAAGAGAAGCATGGCCTCCAAAACAATAAGATTTGCAGTAGTTTGTGAAAAATCAAAAGATATTTATGTCCAAATTAGTAAATTTGGTGTATTGTCTGTACACAATTTAGTAATAGAAGAAACATTTTTTCCTTAAATAATATATATTTTGACACAACTGATCTGTTTTGGAATGACATTGAATTAAATACAGGGGACAATGATAATATTAAAGGAATGAAATTTGATACCAAATTTAAAAAGACATATATTTCTAATTTGCAACATTGTCAATATAAGGTAATTGCTACACAAGTATTCTTTAGAGGAATATGCCAATGGAATAAGCGCAACTTGCAAAAGCATGCAAATATAATTAAAATTAATCAAGAACTTGCATATAGTTTAGATTTTAATAAATTAATTTTGGACTAGCTACATCAAATAGTGTAACTCAGTGTGATATTTCACATGAGAATGGTCCATTTTGGCTGTTTTGCGAGTGACAAAGGGCCTATAAAATGGATTAGTTTTCAAAAATTTGACATATTTCCTTCCAAAGACAAATTATTAAAATTTATTTTTTTAAGCTGGTATATAGAAAATGAGTAAAAGATTTAAAATTGTACATGAACCAATTATATTGAAAACAGTAAATAGTACAAAAACAGGAGAAAATGAAAAAACTTATGGGGTGCAATCTATAGGTTGTTCTAATTTCAATGAAACAAGAAAACATGAATTAACTAGTCCAAAGGAAGGTGTAAAATACACAGTAGATAACTTTGAAATACAAAAATTGAATTATCCTAATTCAAACTCTGTGATTCTCAAAACTTGTTTAGCTTATTTACATCTTTATGTGGTTAATTTTAACAAGAACATTTCTATAAGGGATATTCTACATAAATTCAACCAGGAAATTGGTTTGATTGGTCCAGGAGATGGATGTTTAACAAACCTATTTGATTATTTATTTGGAAGTATCCAATGTTGTCAGACACATTCAATACTTCATGACAGTTATGAGAGTTTTTTCAATGAATTTGTATTGAGTCATAGTTATACCTATTCTATTAAAATTCTTGTAATTTCTAAAAAAATGAGTCCCTTATTAGGTCATATTACAGGTTTTATGTTTTGTTAAAAAATAGAATTTGAAAGTACAGTAACAATTTCATTCAAAAAATGACCCAATAGGATGTGATGGGATCATAATGGGACAGTAATCTTTTGAATTCAACAAAAATGGTAAATTTCTCATTAAATAATATTTTATTCATTCTGAAACCCTTTCCAATTGCTTTTAAATGAAAAATTATATCTAGAAACTTACTTTCAAGTTAATAGGTTAATGGGTTCTCATAGAAATTGATTTTTATATTGGATATGTATTCTTATATTACTTTTAACAACTGTACACATGGGGAGCAGTGGTAAGATGTTAGGATATTTTAGCAAAATTGAATGATGAATGACAAGTTAATAGTAGATTATGACTGGATGCTAGTAAAGTTTAATAAAGGTTTGATTCAGAGCTGATAAATGATTTGTGATTGGATGCTAGCAAACCTTAAAAAGTTCAATAAATTATTTCTTACCATGTTTTTTTACTATCCCATTAAATTGAATTTTTGGATAAAGATACTATGGCAACTCAAAAAAAAATTTCAATGTTTTAAATAATTTCTGACATCATACTTAGTGAATGGCTCACCATACATCTGTTGTTATTACTATAGTAACTGAGATGAACTATTTTAATATATTTCAACAGCTGCAGAATTTTTCAATAGAGAAGGAATTATTCTTACTAATTTAATATAAACAACATTTGGAACTATATTGTTTCAAATATATTATTTGGGCATAGCCATTTATTTATCTTTTCATGTCACAACAAACAGACAAAGTAATTGCCATGGACAACTCAATGCTTGCACAGTTAAATGAAGATTATTTATATATGACTAAAATAATAACTACACAGAAATGCCTAAAATTTTAATCTTTCAATTTATAACTAAAATAATGTGTTTTTATCTGTGGTATTATACCTCCAGGACAGTCATTGTAGCATTACAGTATAAAACACGTGACAATTAAAAGTTTAAGAAAATTTAATTAAAAATGTGTATTAAAAAACAAACAAAGTTTCTATTGATGAAAAAGTATATTGTAGAGTCACTTGGGGAAATTGTCTTGATTATTATTCTTTATTTTGATTGTATTGACGTCATCATGACGTAGTTAATTGATTTCAAGCTTGGGTTTACAAAAGCTATTTATATTTTTATGTCCCCTCAAATGGTGCTAAATGTGTTGCTCAAATTTAATTTGCGAGGGAAAATCAATGACATGGCTATCCTGTGATTAACTGTAGTTGTAAACAAAGACAGGTAATTATTTGAAATTGTATAAATTGAGAAACAATGTTGAGAAAGGTCAATAGATTTTATCTAGCCTCAATTACTGTTTACTTTCTCTTCCATTATTTGATTATTGTTTTTGAATATGAAAATAATTGCTTAAGTGCAGCGACAATTTGGGAGTGCTTTCTCAAAGTACAGGGCGACATGTAGCACCTGGGGATTGGCAGATCTTACCAGCCCAAATTGTGGACCTATTAGGTTATGGATATGGTTACGTATAAGGCAATAATAAAACTTTCGTTTGATGTTCAACATGTACATGCACCTCTACTTTATGACACTGTGATAATATCATGCTGTTGGCTAGCGTGAATGTCTGGCAATTACAGACTATTTTTTTATTTAGTGAGCTGAGAGATAACAATGAAAATGAATATTTTGTCCATGAGATAGAAATTAATAAGTGAGACAAATAGGGTAGCACCATGCACTAAGTCAAGCACTAAAATGTTCCTGAAGACTTTGCTTTGGCTGGAAGCCATGTGAGTTGGTCATCTTGGAGTTACCTAAAGTATTGATTACTTGGATGAATTACCAATGTTTATAAGTTCTCTCTTTACCCATTTTCCCAGAATCTGGACTGTCATCATATCTCTATTTAATTACAGCCCACGATTCTACATGGCTACTGTGACAGGATGCTGATGTGATAATGACCTAAGTTCTTTGTGTCTCTTTTGATGGTTTGGATTTCATTTAGTTTTTCGTTTTGGGGTATGTCAGCTGGGATAGTTGTTTCCCCTGACTTGAGTTTGGATTTCAGAGTAAATTTGCCAATCAATGTTTAACTGACAAGTCCGCCCATAGAAGGGGGCAATGCTATTTTTTTTAAAGTGTTCTGGTTTGTTTGTTGCTACTTGTTAAAATTCTTTTCTTTTTTGTCTTAGTGTTAACGTGTTGGATTTATTACCAAATGCTGCTGTATCCCACCTTTGGGCTCATATCCTGTGATTTTTTATGGGCTGTGAGTTTCTTTTGTGTTTGGAAAGTACTCCCATCTGTCAGTTATAGTAGTTATTGTTTATTGTTTGTTGTTTGATTCTTAGTTAAATGGATTCAAGTCATACTGTTACTTACTCTACTAATTTTGGGACTTCTCCAGATTGGAGTGTCCCCTGTGCAAGTGATGGTAACCAGGACATTGCCCCTTGCACTGTTGGATCATTGTTGAATTTCTCTTCTCCTAACTCTCCCACCCAAACTGCTCAAAGGCGAGATCAGAATGCTTCAACAGTTCTGTACCAGAATGCTGGTAATGGCAGCCACAATCTCCAGCAACATTTCTGGCGAGTCTTGAATATGCAAAATGCTCCCCTGATTCCATTTCGTCCCTATAGTCGTGCTGATAATGTTATGCACTCCATGCCACATTGTGATACTCAGCAAATGGAGATTGAGCACCTGAAAGACGCCTTATCACAGCAAGTATCCATGAGAATGGAAAGTGAGCGACAAGTCGAGTCTCTCCAAGCTGAACTCAACACCCAACATGTTGCTTACCAGAAGATGAAAATGCGGATGCTAGAATCCACTGTTGCATTGGAGCTACAAATTCAAGAACTAAAAAATAATATTGCAAAGTCAGAGGAATCACAACTATCAAAAACCTCCACAGATGACTTTGTTACAAATGCTATATTAAATGAAGCTTTAGGGGATTGGGCTGAGAAGATCACTGATCAATTGGCACAGATGATTTGAATAGGAGGAGGTGAAAATCCAAATCCCGCTATCTTAAGTGCACCTATACCTTCTCAGTGCGAAGAAAGTACGATGATAATTCCCCCAACTTCGGTTTCATCTTGTACCACCTCTTTGGCTTCTCACCCTACATTTACGCAGGTTGCACTCACTCAGCCATCCACTCTTGCTACTGTGGCTACCCCTCAAACTGGTTATGCTCTTTCAGTCCATGAGCAGCCATTGTGCACTACTGTGGTACCAACAGTGAAAGAACACATAAGTGACGCTACTAGTCTGTTAAATGAGAAAACCTCAGATAGTCAACCACGATTTCATCATTCAATTCTTCCTCCTGATACACCTAGACAAGTACTGGTGCTCAGTAAACATTCTGTGCTGCCCAAGTTTACTGGACAAATCGACGCAGTTTCACAATCATTTGATGAGTGGTTCTTTTTATTTGAACTTCATATGAAACATTACAAAACTTCTCAAGAAAGTGCTGTATCACAGTTCCCACTGTATTTAAGTGGGTTGGCATACAATCAATATATGATGTTAGATCGCAATATCAAGACGGACTATCAACTATTAGTTGGGTTTTTCGAGGATCATTATCAAGCCCCTCACATAAAGCACCAATATAAAACTTTACTTTGTGATATGTCTTTTAAGAGAGGGGATGACATTCGTAATTATATCACGCAAGTTGAAAGACTGTTTCGATTAAGTAGCCTGTCTCCTGAGTACTCTCGGCATGACCTCTTCTCTTACATTTGTCGAGGTTTTCCCTCTTCTATTAGTAGTTGCCTGGAAATGAAATGTGATCCAGAGGATAGCCTGCATGAAATTATTAGAAAGGCAATTAGCATTGTTTATATGATTTATAATTCCAGTCGAATTGATAAAGACCTTCATGAATTAGCCAGGGTAAAAGTGAGATCTGAACCAAAGAAAACACTTTTGAAGAAAGAGTTTGACATGGCTTCAGTGCAATGTTTCCACTGTGGCGAAAAAGGACATTTAAAATCTAATTGCAAGGCAAAGATCCAACTTGTTGCTGATGGTGAGGGGTTCTTAGTTGACGACCCTTTTTTACCATCCACCAACACACCTTTAGTCGATTTGACAGAGGATAAATCATCACCACATTTAAATTAGGTGGAGCGCCGACTCCTTTAAACCGTGCACAGGATATATTGGTTATCACTAATCTGATAAGAAAAAACCTGATTCCTGTGGAAATGAATGGACGAATTATTAATGCTACAATTGACACCAGAGCTGCTGCTTCAATCATCAGTGATGAATGTTGCAAGGATGTATGTTTTACCCGTGATTCAGTAGATCCTTCATCTGATATTAAACTCATTGATGCTTCGGGAAATCTAATTTCATTGAAAGGAAAGTTATGAAATGCAGTCTTGAAGATTCGTGCTGAACAGTTTGAAGTAGATCTCATTGTTATTGATACAGCTAATCATAAACTTCCCTATGATTTGATTTTGGGGAATGACTTTTTGGAAAGGAATTCATGTGTGATCGATTACAAAAGTAATACTATATCTATAAAAGATCAAGAAGCCACTCAGTTAGCTACAATTCCCAAACGAGAAGTTGTGTTTAATCTAGTTGAGCCTGTCCACTTAGAAGCTAAACATTGGACCCGAGTAGCTGTATTTTCTAATCCTGATATTAGTGGAGAGGTAATGATAGTGGGCCAAAGCAGCAAATACATTAAAGGCATCTCTTTTTCGCCCGATCTATGTAAAGTAACCGCAGGAAAGACCTATGTGACTATACTTAATGGATCAACACGTCCTGTATGATTTGATGGATCAAATTTACAGATAATAGGAGTACCCATTCAGGTTGAGAGTATAGAGACTTCTTGTTTACCTATATGTACTGCCATTCATGATCTCGAAGAGCTCTCTAGTGTAAAGATCCCTACTGTAAATAATGAGACCCACTCACATTTAAATGACCAGGAGAAGAAATCAATCATTTCTATACTCCAGAGGAAAAGTGAAGTGTTTAATTATGGTATGATAAGCGTGGGGCAAGCAATTGGAGAAGAGCATGCAATTGAGGTAAAGCAGGACAAACCTATTTAATTACCTGTCCGCAGGGTTCCAGAAAATCTCAAATCGGAATATGAGAAAATTCTGAAGGATCTAATTGAAAGTGGGATAATTCAAGGGAGCAATAGTCCCTATGCTGCCCCAACTGTGTTCATCCGGCAAGGGGAAGAGTACAGATTATGTATCAACTTTAGAAAGTTGAATGATGTTACTATCAAAGACGCTTATCCTTTGCCCAGAATCGAGGATTTACTGTATGACGCCAGTAGGTATAAATTCTTTTCCTGCCTTGATTGGTGTAAAGTGTATTGGCAGGTACTGATGCGTCCATCCGACATTCCAAAAACTTCATTCATTATGTATGAATGGAAGTATATGGCCTTTGGATTATGTAATGCCCCAGCAACGTTTCAGCATTATGTTACCAAAGTACTGACCAACAAGTCTAACATATTTGAGCCAGGGATATCAGCGTATACTGATGATATACTAGTAGCAAGTGAGACTTTTGATGAACATCTTGAAAAACTACATCAAACATTAGAATTGTTGCAGAAAGCTGGACTTAAAGTGAATGGTAATAAGTGCTCTTTGGCACAGATTAAAGTTACATTTCTGGGCAGAGTGATAGAACATGGAAAGATCTCAATAAAAACAAATGCTAAGCAGTTTCTAGAGAAGATTGAGACACCTAGAAGTAGGAAAGACTAATGGGATTTCTAAATTATTACGGAATGTTCATCCCAGATTTAGCCAAAAAAACAAAATCCATCTCTCAATTACTTAAAAAGTCTAACAATTTCAGATGGACATGGACAGAGCAGGAGGTGCTGGAGAAAATAAAAACTGAGCTTAAAAAGATCCCGTCATTAAATACCCCTGATTATAATAAAGATTTTATTGTAGACTGTGATGCTAGCACTGTAGCCATTAGTGGCGTGTTGAGTCAAGAAATAAACGGAGTAGAAAGTCCTGTTCAGTATTTTAGCAGAAAACTAAGAGCCGCTGAGAAAAATTACGGAGCCACCAAGTGCGAAATGTTAGCCTTAGTGGAGTCGCTCAAGAAATTCTGATATTTCATCTTAGGACATAAATTCATCGTATGTACCAACAATAGCACACTGGCTTGGCTTAAGAAATTCTCAGGAGATAAGTCCAATATAGTTGCTAGATGGATAGAATACCTGAATGATTTTTCTTTTTCGATAAAACATCGTCCTGGACATTTACATTTGAATGCTGACTATTGGATGGCACTGCCCAGTTATGAAAGAGATTTAAGAAAGCCAGCTGGGGAGAAAATCCCGTTTGGATTCATACCTCACACTGAGTATGAGTTGATCCCCAAGATAAATACTGATAGGAATGGAAAGGAAATTTTACCAATCTTAATATGAGAAGAGATATCTGAGGAAGAGATCATTAAGCATCAACAGAATGATCTGATACTGTCCAATATTATGAAAAGGATGAAGGACCTCTTTTTTCCACTTTCCCCAACTGCAATTTGCTATTACAATTGATATAACTGGACTATGACAGAGAAAGGACTATTATATGCTAAAAGTAGAAATAATCGCCTCAATATTCCTGAATATTTTAAGAGAGATCTCATGAGAAGAGTTCATGAGAAGGGACAGTTAGGAATCATACAAATTGAAAAGAAATTTAATTCCTGGTACATTACCATTGGGATTAGATCCACAGTTCAGGATGTAATAGATAAATGTGGAAAGTGTCTGTTGAACAACTCCTCTCAATTCTTAGAACAAAGAGCTGAATTAGAGTGTTGTGCTGCCACTAACCCCAACAAAATTGTGCATATGGATCTGGAACAAATATCTTATGTTGATGATGGATTTCAATATCTACTAGTGATAGTGTAACATTTCACCAAATATGCTAGAATAATTCCAATTGACAGCACACATGCAGAAAGAGTAGCTGATAAGATAGTAAAGGAATGGATTTTAATATATGGCCCTATGTCTTGGCCTATTTCGGATCATGGTCCACAATTTGAAAATAATTTGATTAAATCCCTTATGTCTGAATTAGAGATAATACACGATTTTACTACCATGTACCACCCTCAAGTGAATGGTTTAGTGGAACGGCTAAATAGAAATCTGATAAAATTGATCAGGGTGGCCTTATCGCGAGCAGCAGGGAAAAATTGGTGACGTGTAGTAGAAGGTATTGAATTTTTTATAATACATCTGTCCATTCCACAACTGGGATCAGTCCGTTTAAAGCTATGTTTGGTCGCAAAGCATTAACTTCTTTATCCATGATGTATCCTAACTACTCAGAAATTACTTTAGAAAAATATGTAGATCAACTGTTACGTGATATGCAGCAAATGCAATTGACCCTATGTCACAACACTAATCAATCTAGTATTCAACAAAAGAGAATGTTTAATAAAAAGTTATATGGCAAGCCACATCAGCTGGGACATAAAGTTTTTGGATATCTACCTTGGGTGACAACATATCACAATCAAGTAAGGAAATTAGCCAATAATTGGCAAGGACCATTCACTGTAGAGAAAGTGCTCGACCACAACATTTATACACCTAATAATGGTAAAACGGTACACTTTCAGAGATTAAAACAAACAATCAAAGATATTGAGAATGTAGTCATTGATGATAATGATGAATTTACATTAATTGACAATGGTATTAATGTATTTGAAACTTATGATAACTTAACAAAATTTGCTGAGGAAGATTTTTATGATACTGATTTTGAGACTGAGATTGTAAATAATTGTGGCCAATGTATTTTGCCCTTAAGCCGTGCCAGAGACAATCAAACTTACGATCCCAATATTTGGGACCTTAACCTTATAGATATGTTTAGGAATGATACCAATAGGGAAGAAAAAACGAGAGTTGCCAGCTCCTCCACCCCGTCAGCAAGTGAGAAGGAGAATGGAGGTTAGCAGAAATGATGGCACATTCTCATCTAGGTGTGGGAGACACGTATCTTTGCTTGATGAGGCGCGTGAAAACAAAAGAGGACGACATGAAGCTGCTGAGCAGAGTCCTATCCTGTGTGGGTGACATGTAGCTCCACGATTAGGAGAGCAGACAGCAATGACACCATCCTCATCTTGCTACTATGTGGGGAGACATGTATCTCCACATGCGCAAGCAGAGCTGGCACCTAAAAACTCACAAACTCTTAAAACTCAAAACATACATACCCCATTGAGTGTTTTACAAAATATAAATACCTCCCCAATGAGTGACTCAATAGCCCCCTTGACCTCTATTAGCTCCTCTACAGTCAATTCAACAGTAAGATATAGAAAGACAGAAGAAAGAAGGAAGAAGATGTCTAAAGTTGGTGAAGAAACACTACACCCCTTCTCCATAGCTACACATTGAGCAGTACATTACATTCACAATAACATTTCTGAAGAAACGCAGAATCAATTTTGATGGACTTACAATACAAAAAGTTAGATTGCCTGCTCTACGATACTTCCAGTTAAGAGATGAAGTCGTTACTCAGAGAAAGGTATTAATGCAACTCTCACGTGAGCCTCAGTATGCTGAATTAAAAGAATGGGAGGGAGAATTAGCCATGGAAATTGTCTGAGCCACTCAATGAATAGTCTCAGGTCCCACTCTCCACCTACTACCACAGAATTAATTTGAGCAAAGGGGGGCATGTAGAGTCACTCAGGGAAATTGTCTTGATTATTATTCTTTATTTTGATTGTATTGACGTCATCATGACATAGTTAATTGATTTCAAGCTTGGGTTTACAAAAGCTATCAATGACATAACTATCCTGTGATTAACTGTAGTTGTAAACAAAGACAGGTAATTATGTGAAATTGTATAAATTGAGAAACAATGTTGAGAAAGGTCAATAGATTTTATCTAGCCTCAATTACTGTTTACTTTCTCTTCCATTATTTGATTATTGTTTTTGAATATGAAAATAATTGCTTAAGTGCAGTGACAATTTGGGAGTGCTTTCTCAAAGTACAGGGCGACACATAGCACCTAGGGATTGGCAGATCTTACCAGCCCAAATTGTGGACCTATTAGGTTATGGATATGGTTATGTATAAGACAATAATAAAACTTTCGTTCAATGTTCAACACATACATGCACCTCTACTTTATGACACTGTGATGATATCATGCTGTTGGCTAGCATGAATGTCTGGCAATTACAGACTATTATTTAGTGAGCTGAGAGATAACAATGAAAATGAGATGTTTATTTTGTCTATGAGATAGAAATTAATAAGTGAGACAAATAGGGTAGCACCATGCACTAAGTCGAGCACTACAATGTTCCTGAAGACTTTGCTTTGGCTGGAAGCCATGTGAGTTGGTTACCTAAAGTATTGATTACTTGGATGAATTACCAATGTTTATAAGTTCTCTCTTTACCCATTTTCCCAGAATCAGGGCTGTCATTGTATCTCTATTTAAAACCTTCTGCAGAGTCAATTAGTTTTTTAGTGTAATTACAGCCCAAAATTCTACAATATAATTAAATTAACATCAAACAGCAAATTCACAGCAATTCATTAAAACAAAATTGATTACATTTTTAAAAGAAATATCTGTAAAACTAACTAGAAATTATATTGCAAAAAGCATTAAAAATCAAAACAATATCTGAGATTTAATTATAAAAA
>CABFPE010000787.1:57761-71552 GCA_900660155.1 Hofstenia miamia
GTTGAAAGTTAATTATCTAATACATGTAGTTAGAAATGCTAGTCGGCTAATCAAGAGAAAACCCCTATACCTAACTTAAGTGCACTTTTGTGATCTGGCACAGAGACCCTTGAATCAGTCCCTGTGATGTATCTAGACCACTACTAAACACCACTTGATTAGCTTGACATTGTATTAAATAATCAAACCATTAATAAGATGAAATAATAAGAATTCTAAGTAAAATTCTTTATCAACTCTTATAATAGTTTAAATTGTATTTATAGTAATTTGAAGAGAAGTACTTGTTGATTCAAATTTAAATGTCTGCCAAGATGGCAGCTAAAATAATGTGAGTGATAATTTGTCAAAAATGTTTTTATCAACAGATACAATTATCTCTTTTTTGACACATGTTATTTTCTTGGTTGCAATATACAAATCAAACTGAAATAATCACACTTGATTTAATCATAATATTTTTTAATCACTTCTTTTTGATCTTAGTATCTTCTGTGACGTTTGCAGCTTATTTCTGTTTTATTTGGATGATGCTACAATACTTAGAATAAGCAATTCAATACAAAAACCTAGATATGTTTTCATCTATATCATCACTGAAGATAAAATTAATTATCAAAATAAGAATGAACTTGACTTTGACACCTTTAATTCTAATGAAATTTCTTCATGTCAGTTAGAACTAGGAAATGATAATTTCTATCCACAAGTGGAAATTCATCCAATTAGTGAATTTCTAATACCTTATACAGAATTTGTTAGATATGATGATGGTGTCAATAACTTTTCAATTGGCATATTTATTAAGCCTTCTGATCTTAAGGAGATATATGGAATAATTGTATTTGATTTAGCTAAACAAAAAGATACATCTCAAAATGCAATCAATGAAATTAGATTTAGATATACTTTACAAGGTGTAGATTCATTTAAATTCTATGGATTGATTATGTATGAACAAGACATATCTGTGAATACAACATCAAATCAAACTACCTTAACATTTTAGGGAAAAGTATTTTCAGAAAAAGATTTTTTTTCCTTTATATACAAATGACAAAAAATGGGTAAAACATAGCTTAAACTTTACTAAGCATCCATTAGAGTGATTGAACACGAGTATTAAAAACAAAGTGAATTATCTTACAGAGTTAGTAATAATAACAAAGGAACTTCCCTTCCATTTCTTTTAACAGAAAGAAAATGCTTGTGATATTAAAATCTCTACAGCACAACTTAGTGTAATGAAAAACGTGGTGGTGCTTTAGCCCCTTCACTTGTGGCAGCTGTTCCATTAATTGGAAGTAGTACCATTAGTTACTGGTGCAATTGGAGCCTTAGAAAGAAATGCCATCAATCAAGTTTTTAGAAAAAGAGTTGCCTCTGACAGAAGTGCTGTGTGAATGGGCATAAATCAAGCAATTCCAAGAAAAGGAATACAAATAAATAAAAGTAAAGGAAATGGGATGAAAATTGGACGTCCAGGTTCAAAAGGAAAAGGAATGCATGTAAAAAAAAGCAGTAATCCTCTTTCAAATTATGATATTTTACAATTTATGAAGAATATTAAAACCTTTAGAGGGATCATTTTTAGAAATACTTTAAAAAATCTAAGTTTTGGATTTTATGTTTGCAGTTTAGATCATTCCTTAAATAATGGCTCCCATTGGATAGCATTTTATTACTTTAGGGAGTTTGACTCTGCTAAACTTGAGTACATTGATAGCTTTGGCCATTTCAAAGATTTTTTCAATATTTAAGGACAATATAGTATACAACAGTTCACAGTATCAAGAAAGTTCTAGCATATTATGTGGATACTAGTGTATTTGGTTTATATATGAAAGATGTAAGGGAAGAGATTATTTCTCAATACTTAATGATCTTTACAAAAGAAAGCATGACAGATATAAAAATGAAGAATATATTAAGATCTATTCTCTAAAAGGTTACCAGAGCTAACTTGTGAAATTAATGTCACTCCTTCTTAGGACATCCCAGGGAAAAATGATTTTCTTAAGGAGAAGTAGAAATTTGTTGTGAAATTAATTTCACTCTTACTAAAGTTTGACAAATTCAAATGTTGAAAAATGATTTTCTTTTCTCTTTATATAAATGGGATTTAATAATATTGGAATACCTGAAGTTACACATTCTTATCAAGTATATGATAGTAATAACATAGAAAGAGAAATCAAGATTTTAAGATATAATATAAATCAAATTGAAAATAATAAGTTAGATATATCAGGGTATAATATTTTCCATAGAGATTTAAATATACTCAACAGGAAAATTATAAATGTTTGTGAAGGCAAAGAAAGAAGAGACACTATAAACAAACAAGAGTTAAAAAATCATGTAGGAAAAAGACTTGCAAACAATGAAAACAAAATTTTGCAAATTATTAAGCAATACAACACTCAATTATATAGTATTGAGTCTATGCATAATTTCTGTTCAAATCTACAAAACAATTACTGAAAACATATAGAATTATTTTTAAGAACAGAAAATTGGAAAACATTTGCAGAGAATTATGAATGTTGTTTTTCAAAGGCTTATGTAATTTCACAATTCTCTGAAAAAATTTGGTTATTTGGTTTGATAAAAACAATGGAAACTACTGGAGCTGCTTATAAAAATCAATTTTTTAAAACTGAAAGTCATGAGCAAGCTTTAGATTTTCCTACCTATGGTGATAAAGGTTTTGACAAAATTTCAATAGAAAATGGATATATTTATGTTAGAGATGCACATAGTTACATTGCACTTTCAGGAATTTGTATCTTATTAAAAAATCATTATAATATGCTACATTTAAAAAATGATCTATACTATACCATAATTAATACTTTTGTACATTTTAGAGGTATATATGTTTTTAGAAGTGCTGGGAATTTGTCTAGCAACTTGACTTGATTTACTTTAACAAGAGAAGCATGGCCTCCAAAACAATAAGATTTGCAGTAGTTTGTGAAAAATCAAAAGATATTTATGTCCAAATTAGTAAATTTGGTGTATTGTCTGTACACAATTTAGTAATAGAAGAAACATTTTTTCCTTAAATAATATATATTTTGACACAACTGATCTGTTTTGGAATGACATTGAATTAAATACAGGGGACAATGATAATATTAAAGGAATGAAATTTGATACCAAATTTAAAAAGACATATATTTCTAATTTGCAACATTGTCAATATAAGGTAATTGCTACACAAGTATTCTTTAGAGGAATATGCCAATGGAATAAGCGCAACTTGCAAAAGCATGCAAATATAATTAAAATTAATCAAGAACTTGCATATAGTTTAGATTTTAATAAATTAATTTTGGACTAGCTACATCAAATAGTGTAACTCAGTGTGATATTTCACATGAGAATGGTCCATTTTGGCTGTTTTGCGAGTGACAAAGGGCCTATAAAATGGATTAGTTTTCAAAAATTTGACATATTTCCTTCCAAAGACAAATTATTAAAATTTATTTTTTTAAGCTGGTATATAGAAAATGAGTAAAAGATTTAAAATTGTACATGAACCAATTATATTGAAAACAGTAAATAGTACAAAAACAGGAGAAAATGAAAAAACTTATGGGGTGCAATCTATAGGTTGTTCTAATTTCAATGAAACAAGAAAACATGAATTAACTAGTCCAAAGGAAGGTGTAAAATACACAGTAGATAACTTTGAAATACAAAAATTGAATTATCCTAATTCAAACTCTGTGATTCTCAAAACTTGTTTAGCTTATTTACATCTTTATGTGGTTAATTTTAACAAGAACATTTCTATAAGGGATATTCTACATAAATTCAACCAGGAAATTGGTTTGATTGGTCCAGGAGATGGATGTTTAACAAACCTATTTGATTATTTATTTGGAAGTATCCAATGTTGTCAGACACATTCAATACTTCATGACAGTTATGAGAGTTTTTTCAATGAATTTGTATTGAGTCATAGTTATACCTATTCTATTAAAATTCTTGTAATTTCTAAAAAAATGAGTCCCTTATTAGGTCATATTACAGGTTTTATGTTTTGTTAAAAAATAGAATTTGAAAGTACAGTAACAATTTCATTCAAAAAATGACCCAATAGGATGTGATGGGATCATAATGGGACAGTAATCTTTTGAATTCAACAAAAATGGTAAATTTCTCATTAAATAATATTTTATTCATTCTGAAACCCTTTCCAATTGCTTTTAAATGAAAAATTATATCTAGAAACTTACTTTCAAGTTAATAGGTTAATGGGTTCTCATAGAAATTGATTTTTATATTGGATATGTATTCTTATATTACTTTTAACAACTGTACACATGGGGAGCAGTGGTAAGATGTTAGGATATTTTAGCAAAATTGAATGATGAATGACAAGTTAATAGTAGATTATGACTGGATGCTAGTAAAGTTTAATAAAGGTTTGATTCAGAGCTGATAAATGATTTGTGATTGGATGCTAGCAAACCTTAAAAAGTTCAATAAATTATTTCTTACCATGTTTTTTTACTATCCCATTAAATTGAATTTTTGGATAAAGATACTATGGCAACTCAAAAAAAAATTTCAATGTTTTAAATAATTTCTGACATCATACTTAGTGAATGGCTCACCATACATCTGTTGTTATTACTATAGTAACTGAGATGAACTATTTTAATATATTTCAACAGCTGCAGAATTTTTCAATAGAGAAGGAATTATTCTTACTAATTTAATATAAACAACATTTGGAACTATATTGTTTCAAATATATTATTTGGGCATAGCCATTTATTTATCTTTTCATGTCACAACAAACAGACAAAGTAATTGCCATGGACAACTCAATGCTTGCACAGTTAAATGAAGATTATTTATATATGACTAAAATAATAACTACACAGAAATGCCTAAAATTTTAATCTTTCAATTTATAACTAAAATAATGTGTTTTTATCTGTGGTATTATACCTCCAGGACAGTCATTGTAGCATTACAGTATAAAACACGTGACAATTAAAAGTTTAAGAAAATTTAATTAAAAATGTGTATTAAAAAACAAACAAAGTTTCTATTGATGAAAAAGTATATTGTAGAGTCACTTGGGGAAATTGTCTTGATTATTATTCTTTATTTTGATTGTATTGACGTCATCATGACGTAGTTAATTGATTTCAAGCTTGGGTTTACAAAAGCTATTTATATTTTTATGTCCCCTCAAATGGTGCTAAATGTGTTGCTCAAATTTAATTTGCGAGGGAAAATCAATGACATGGCTATCCTGTGATTAACTGTAGTTGTAAACAAAGACAGGTAATTATTTGAAATTGTATAAATTGAGAAACAATGTTGAGAAAGGTCAATAGATTTTATCTAGCCTCAATTACTGTTTACTTTCTCTTCCATTATTTGATTATTGTTTTTGAATATGAAAATAATTGCTTAAGTGCAGCGACAATTTGGGAGTGCTTTCTCAAAGTACAGGGCGACATGTAGCACCTGGGGATTGGCAGATCTTACCAGCCCAAATTGTGGACCTATTAGGTTATGGATATGGTTACGTATAAGGCAATAATAAAACTTTCGTTTGATGTTCAACATGTACATGCACCTCTACTTTATGACACTGTGATAATATCATGCTGTTGGCTAGCGTGAATGTCTGGCAATTACAGACTATTTTTTTATTTAGTGAGCTGAGAGATAACAATGAAAATGAATATTTTGTCCATGAGATAGAAATTAATAAGTGAGACAAATAGGGTAGCACCATGCACTAAGTCAAGCACTAAAATGTTCCTGAAGACTTTGCTTTGGCTGGAAGCCATGTGAGTTGGTCATCTTGGAGTTACCTAAAGTATTGATTACTTGGATGAATTACCAATGTTTATAAGTTCTCTCTTTACCCATTTTCCCAGAATCTGGACTGTCATCATATCTCTATTTAATTACAGCCCACGATTCTACATGGCTACTGTGACAGGATGCTGATGTGATAATGACCTAAGTTCTTTGTGTCTCTTTTGATGGTTTGGATTTCATTTAGTTTTTCGTTTTGGGGTATGTCAGCTGGGATAGTTGTTTCCCCTGACTTGAGTTTGGATTTCAGAGTAAATTTGCCAATCAATGTTTAACTGACAAGTCCGCCCATAGAAGGGGGCAATGCTATTTTTTTTAAAGTGTTCTGGTTTGTTTGTTGCTACTTGTTAAAATTCTTTTCTTTTTTGTCTTAGTGTTAACGTGTTGGATTTATTACCAAATGCTGCTGTATCCCACCTTTGGGCTCATATCCTGTGATTTTTTATGGGCTGTGAGTTTCTTTTGTGTTTGGAAAGTACTCCCATCTGTCAGTTATAGTAGTTATTGTTTATTGTTTGTTGTTTGATTCTTAGTTAAATGGATTCAAGTCATACTGTTACTTACTCTACTAATTTTGGGACTTCTCCAGATTGGAGTGTCCCCTGTGCAAGTGATGGTAACCAGGACATTGCCCCTTGCACTGTTGGATCATTGTTGAATTTCTCTTCTCCTAACTCTCCCACCCAAACTGCTCAAAGGCGAGATCAGAATGCTTCAACAGTTCTGTACCAGAATGCTGGTAATGGCAGCCACAATCTCCAGCAACATTTCTGGCGAGTCTTGAATATGCAAAATGCTCCCCTGATTCCATTTCGTCCCTATAGTCGTGCTGATAATGTTATGCACTCCATGCCACATTGTGATACTCAGCAAATGGAGATTGAGCACCTGAAAGACGCCTTATCACAGCAAGTATCCATGAGAATGGAAAGTGAGCGACAAGTCGAGTCTCTCCAAGCTGAACTCAACACCCAACATGTTGCTTACCAGAAGATGAAAATGCGGATGCTAGAATCCACTGTTGCATTGGAGCTACAAATTCAAGAACTAAAAAATAATATTGCAAAGTCAGAGGAATCACAACTATTGAAAACCTCCACAGATGACTTTGTTACCCATGCTATATTAAATGAAGCTTTAGGGGATTGGGCTGAGAAGATCACTGATCAATTGGCACAGATGATTTGAATAGGAGGAGGTGAAAATCCAAATCCCGCCATCTTAAGTTCACCTATACCTTCTCAGTGTGAAGAAAGTATGATGATAATTCCCCCAACTTTGGTTTCATCTTGTACCACCTCTTTGGCTTCTCACCCTATGTTTACGCAGGTTGCAATCACTCAGGCATCCACTCTTGCTACTGTGGCTACCCCTCAAACTGGTTATGCTCTTTCAGTCCATGAGCAGCCATTGTGCACTACTGTGGTACCAACAGTGAAAGAACACATAAGTGACGCTACTAGTCTGTTAAATGAGAAAACCTCAGATAGTCAACCACGATTTCATCATTCAATTCTTCCTCCTGATACACCTAGACAAGTACTGGTGCTCAGTAAACATTCTGTGCTGCCCAAGTTTACTGGACAAATCGACGCAGTTTCACAATCATTTGATGAGTGGTTCTTTTTATTTGAACTTCATATGAAACATTACAAAACTTCTCAAGAAAGTGCTGTATCACAGTTTCCACTGTATTTAAGTGGATTGGCATACAATCAATATATGATGTTAGATCGTAATATCAAGACTGACTATCAACTATTAGTTGGGTTTTTCGAGGATCATTATCAAGCCCCTCACATAAAGCACCAATATAAAACTTTACTTTGTGATATGTCTTTTAAGAGAGGGGATGACATTCGTAATTATATCACGCAAGTTGAAAGACTGTTTTGATTAAGTAGCCTGTCTCCTGAGTACTCTCAGCATGACCTCTTCTCTTACATTTGTCGAGGTTTTCCCTCTTCTATTTGTAGTTGCCTGGAAATGAAATGTGATCCAGAGGATAGCCTGCATGAAATTATTAGAAAGGCAATTAGCTTTGTTTATATGATTTATAATTTCAGTCGAATTGATAAAGACCTTCATGAATTAGCTGGGGTAAAAGTGAGATCTGAACCAAAGAACACACTTTTGAAGAAAGAGTTAGACATGGCTTCAGTGCGATGTTTCCACTTTGGCGAAAAAGGACATTTAAAATCTAATTGCAAGGCAAAGATCCAACTTGTTGCTGATGGTGAGGGGTTCTTAGTTGACGACCCTTTTTTACCATCCACCAACACACCTTTAGTCAATTTGACAGAGGATAAATCATCACCACATTTAAATTAGATGGAGCACTGACTCCTTTAAACCGTGCACAGGATATATTGGTTATCAATAATCTGATAAGAAAAAACCTGATTCCTGTGGAAATGAATGGACGAATTATTAATGCTACAATTGACACCAGAGCTGCTGCTTCAATCATCAGTGATGAATGTTGCAAGGATGTATGTTTTACCCGTGATTCAGTAGATCCTTCATCTGATATTAAACTCATTGATGCTTCAGGAAATCTAATTTCATTGAAAGGAAAGTTACAAAATGCAGTCTTGAAGATTCATGCTGAACATTTTGAAGTAGTTCTCATTGTTATTGATACAGCTAATCATAAACTTCCCTATGATTTGATTTTGGGGAATGACTTTTTGGAAAGGAATTCATGTGTGATCGATTACAAAAGTAATACTATATCTATAAAAGATCAAGAAGCCACTCAGTTAGCTACAATTCCCAAATGAGAAGTTGTGTTTAATCTAGTTGAGCCTGTCCACTTAGAAGCTAAACATTGGACCCGAGTAGCTGTATTTTCTAATCCTGATATTAGTGGAGAGGTAATGATAGTGGGCCAAAGCAGCAAATACATTAAAGGCATCTCTTTTTCGCCCGATCTATGTAAAGTAACCGCAGGAAAGACCTATGTGACTATACTTAATGGATCAACACGTCCTGTATGATTTGATGGATCAAATTTACAGATAATAGGAGTACCCATTCAGGTTGAGAGTATAGAGACTTCTTGTTTACCTATATGTACTGCCATTCATGATCTCGAAGAGCTCTCTAGTGTAAAGATCCCTACTGTAAATAATGAGACCCACTCACATTTAAATGACCAGGAGAAGAAATCACTCATTTCTATACTCCAGAGGAAAAGTGAAGTGTTTAATTATGGTATGATAAGCGTGGGGCAAGCAATTGGAGAAGAGCATGCAATTGAGGTAAAGCAGGACAAACCTATTTAATTACCTGTCCGCAGGGTTCCAGAAAATCTCAAATCGGAATATGAGAAAATTCTGAAGGATCTAATCGAAAGAGGGATAATTCAAGGGAGCAATAGTCCCTATGCTGCCCCAACTGTGTTCATCCGGCAAGGGGAAAAGTACAGATTATGTATCAACTTTAGAAAGTTGAATGATGTTACTATCAAAGACGCTTATCCTTTGCCCAGAATCGAGGATTTACTGTATGACGCCAGTAGGTATAAATTCTTTTCCTGCCTTGATTTGTGTAAAGCGTATTGGCAGGTACTGATGCGTCCATCCGACATTCCAAAAACTGCATTCATTACGCCATATGGTCTGTATGAATGGAAGTATATGGCCTTCAGATTATGTAATGCCCCAGCAACGTTTCAGCATTATGTTACCAAAGTACTGACCAACAAGTCTAACATATTCGAGCCAGGGATATCAGCGTATACTGATGATATACTAGTAGCAAGTGAGACTTTTGATGAACATCTTGAAAAACTACATCGAACATTAGAATTGTTGCAGAAAGCTGGACTTAAAGTGAATGGTAATAAGTGCTCTTTGGCACAGATTAAAGTTAAATTTCTGGGCAGAGTGGTAGAACATGGAAAGATCTCAATAAAAACAAATGCTAAGCAGTTTCTAGAGAGAATTGAGACACCTAGAAGTAGGAAAGATGTGCAGAGACTAATGGGATTTCTAAATTATTACGGAATGTTCATCCCAGATCTGGCCGAGAAAACAAAATCCATCTCTCAACTACTTAAAAAGTCTAACAAATTCAAATGGACATGGACAGAGCAGGAGGCGCTGGAGAAAATAAAAACCGAGCTTAAAAAGATCCCGTCATTAATTACCCCTGATTATAATAAAGATTTTATTGTAGACTGTGATGCTAGCACTGTAGCCATTAGTGGCGTGTTGAGTCAAGAAATAAACGGAGTAGAAAGTCCTGTTCAGTATTTTAGCAGAAAACTAAGAGCTGCTGAGAAAAATTACAGAGTCACCAAGTGCGAAATGTTAGCCTTAGTGGAGTCGCTCAAGAAATTTCGATATTTCATCTTAGGACGCAAATTCATTGTACATACCAACAACAGCGCACTGGCTTGGCTTAAGAAATTCTCAGGAGATAAGTCCAATATAGTTGCTAGATGGATAGAATACCTGAATGATTTTTCTTTTTCGATAAAACATCGTCCTGGACATTTACATTTGAATGCTGACTATTGGATGGCACAGCCCAGTTATGAAAGAGATTTAAGAAAGCCAGCTGGGGAGAAAATTTTGTTCAGATTCATACCTCATACTGAGTATATCTAAAAAAGCCAGCTGGGGAGAAAATTCCGTTTGGATTCATACCTCACACTGAGTATGAGTTGATCCCTGAGATAAATGCTGACAGGAATGGAAAGGAAATTTTACCAATATTAATACAGGAGGAGATATCTGAAGAGGAGATCATTAAGTATCAACAGAATGATCTGATACTGTCCAATATTATGAAAAGGATGAAGGACCCCTTTTTCCCACAAGTAGAAATAATTGCCTCACTATTCCTGAATATTTTAATAGAGATCTCGTGAGAAGAGTTCATGAGAAGGGACATTTAGGAATCATACAAACTGAAAAGATGTTTAATTCCTGGTACATTACCATTGGGATTAGATCTGCAGTTCAGGATGTAATAGATAAATGTGGGAAGTGTCTTTTGCATAACTCCTCTCATTTCCCAGAACAGAGAGCTGAATTAGAGTGTCGCGCTGCCACTAGCCCCAACAAAATTGTGCATATGGATCTGGAACAAATATCTTATGTTGATGATGGATTTCAATATCTACTAGTGATAGTGTAACATTTCACCAAATATGCTAGAATAATTCCAATTGACAGCACACATGCAGAAAGAGTAGCTGATAAGATAGTAAAGGAATGGATTTTAATATATGGCCCTATGTCTTGGCCTATTTCGGATCATGGTCCACAATTTGAAAATAATTTGATTAAATCCCTTATGTCTGAATTAGAGATAATACACGATTTTACTACCATGTACCACCCTCAAGTGAATGGTTTAGTGGAACGGCTAAATAGAAATCTGATAAAATTGATCAGGGTGGCCTTATCGCGAGCAGCAGGGAAAAATTGGTGACGTGTAGTAGAAGGTATTGAATTTTTTATAATACATCTGTCCATTCCACAACTGGGATCAGTCCGTTTAAAGCTATGTTTGGTCGCAAAGCATTAACTTCTTTATCCATGATGTATCCTAACTACTCAGAAATTACTTTAGAAAAATATGTAGATCAACTGTTACGTGATATGCAGCAAATGCAATTGACCCTATGTCACAACACTAATCAATCTAGTATTCAACAAAAGAGAATGTTTAATAAAAAGTTATATGGCAAGCCACATCAGCTGGGACATAAAGTTTTTGGATATCTACCTTGGGTGACAACATATCACAATCAAGTAAGGAAATTAGCCAATAATTGGCAAGGACCATTCACTGTAGAGAAAGTGCTCGACCACAACATTTATACACCTAATAATGGTAAAACGGTACACTTTCAGAGATTAAAACAAACAATCAAAGATATTGAGAATGTAGTCATTGATGATAATGATGAATTTACATTAATTGACAATGGTATTAATGTATTTGAAACTTATGATAACTTAACAAAATTTGCTGAGGAAGATTTTTATGATACTGATTTTGAGACTGAGATTGTAAATAATTGTGGCCAATGTATTTTGCCCTTAAGCCGTGCCAGAGACAATCAAACTTACGATCCCAATATTTGGGACCTTAACCTTATAGATATGTTTAGGAATGATACCAATAGGGAAGAAAAAACGAGAGTTGCCAGCTCCTCCACCCCGTCAGCAAGTGAGAAGGAGAATGGAGGTTAGCAGAAATGATGGCACATTCTCATCTAGGTGTGGGAGACACGTATCTTTGCTTGATGAGGCGCGTGAAAACAAAAGAGGACGACATGAAGCTGCTGAGCAGAGTCCTATCCTGTGTGGGTGACATGTAGCTCCACGATTAGGAGAGCAGACAGCAATGACACCATCCTCATCTTGCTACTATGTGGGGAGACATGTATCTCCACATGCGCAAGCAGAGCTGGCACCTAAAAACTCACAAACTCTTAAAACTCAAAACATACATACCCCATTGAGTGTTTTACAAAATATAAATACCTCCCCAATGAGTGACTCAATAGCCCCCTTGACCTCTATTAGCTCCTCTACAGTCAATTCAACAGTAAGATATAGAAAGACAGAAGAAAGAAGGAAGAAGATGTCTAAAGTTGGTGAAGAAACACTACACCCCTTCTCCATAGCTACACATTGAGCAGTACATTACATTCACAATAACATTTCTGAAGAAACGCAGAATCAATTTTGATGGACTTACAATACAAAAAGTTAGATTGCCTGCTCTACGATACTTCCAGTTAAGAGATGAAGTCGTTACTCAGAGAAAGGTATTAATGCAACTCTCACGTGAGCCTCAGTATGCTGAATTAAAAGAATGGGAGGGAGAATTAGCCATGGAAATTGTCTGAGCCACTCAATGAATAGTCTCAGGTCCCACTCTCCACCTACTACCACAGAATTAATTTGAGCAAAGGGGGGCATGTAGAGTCACTCAGGGAAATTGTCTTGATTATTATTCTTTATTTTGATTGTATTGACGTCATCATGACATAGTTAATTGATTTCAAGCTTGGGTTTACAAAAGCTATCAATGACATAACTATCCTGTGATTAACTGTAGTTGTAAACAAAGACAGGTAATTATGTGAAATTGTATAAATTGAGAAACAATGTTGAGAAAGGTCAATAGATTTTATCTAGCCTCAATTACTGTTTACTTTCTCTTCCATTATTTGATTATTGTTTTTGAATATGAAAATAATTGCTTAAGTGCAGTGACAATTTGGGAGTGCTTTCTCAAAGTACAGGGCGACACATAGCACCTAGGGATTGGCAGATCTTACCAGCCCAAATTGTGGACCTATTAGGTTATGGATATGGTTATGTATAAGACAATAATAAAACTTTCGTTCAATGTTCAACACATACATGCACCTCTACTTTATGACACTGTGATGATATCATGCTGTTGGCTAGCATGAATGTCTGGCAATTACAGACTATTATTTAGTGAGCTGAGAGATAACAATGAAAATGAGATGTTTATTTTGTCTATGAGATAGAAATTAATAAGTGAGACAAATAGGGTAGCACCATGCACTAAGTCGAGCACTACAATGTTCCTGAAGACTTTGCTTTGGCTGGAAGCCATGTGAGTTGGTTACCTAAAGTATTGATTACTTGGATGAATTACCAATGTTTATAAGTTCTCTCTTTACCCATTTTCCCAGAATCAGGGCTGTCATTGTATCTCTATTTAAAACCTTCTGCAGAGTCAATTAGTTTTTTAGTGTAATTACAGCCCAAAATTCTACAATATAATTAAATTAACATCAAACAGCAAATTCACAGCAATTCATTAAAACAAAATTGATTACATTTTTAAAAGAAATATCTGTAAAACTAACTAGAAATTATATTGCAAAAAGCATTAAAAATCAAAACAATATCTGAGATTTAATTATAAAAA
>CABFPE010000787.1:106718-121012 GCA_900660155.1 Hofstenia miamia
TATATATATATATATATATATTGTTATTAGATTCCTTTTGGGAGTAATAGGCGAGATGGCCTTTGAAAAAAATGATTCTGCATCTTCTAGGCTGAAAGGATTCAAAATATTTGGCAGTGATGGTGTGGTACAGTGCTATGAAAATTGTCATCGAAGAAATATGGAGCAATAAGATATCGCAAGTAGTTTTTGGAGTGAGAATTTTTTGAGTGGGAAAATTTGGGACAGTAGAGCATAAAGCTTGGGGAAATATGGGGCGAACACGAAGTCTGTGGGGGCGTTGGCCAAAAATCTGCCGCAGTTACATCTCTGGTAGACGCTTAAGTGCAGTTCTCGTCATGTCACAACGAAACGCTAAACATAACTCTGACTAACCCCATATTTTCGGTTAACCAAAACGTGTGCCACTGGGCCATTCTTTTTTTTGAAGAAAATGAACGACTGTTACAATTAACAGCAAGTGTTATCTGAGAATGTTGAATGATTTCTTGATTCCTCAACTTAAAAGGAAACATCTAGCTTCTAGAAACATTTCGTTCCAACAAGATGGAGCAACTGCTCATACAGCCAATAATGCAATGGAATTTGCGGACTATCCTATAGTAGCAAAATGAAGAGATAGATCAACACAGAAGCTCAGAATTAACACAAATTCTCTACTAAATCTATTATAGTTTAAAGAAATGCATATGAGATTTTCACAAGTCATTATTCTCAATATTAGAAGACCTCTTGTGTACTTCCTAAGCATAATCTAAAATATACTCATTCATGTACACATCTATACAAAATCAAATAGTTAGAACATTTTAGAATAATTATAACCCACTTTTTATCAAAATTTATAGGTTGTAACGAAAACTTAAGAAAAGAGACATTAGGGTTAAAGAACACGTTGCACAGTTCATTCTCCTATACCATAATGTTCAGAGATGATTTTTTATATTTTTTATAGAGTACTGTAGAAAATTATTTACAAAGCCAAGTATATAAAGTGCTCTATTACAATTCTCCAAATTCTCCCTGGTTTATAAATACAGGGGCATGCATACAAAAAGAACATGGTAACTATTTGTTTAGCATTAATTATTTTTAGCACTACGTTTGGCAAAAACCACATCCAGTTGATAGCATCAATAATTACAAAGAAGAAGCAGAAAAAGTTGGAACTGGCAAAACATTTCCCCGGAGCCGATAGTTGGCCGGCCGGTTTTTGGCAGATAAATGTTATTTGCATTGAATAATCATTTTCGACCAAACTAGAGATTTTATAATTTGGCTTGATGAAATAGATCAGAGCTATCTTTGAATTTAGCAGTTTGATTACTGCTGGTCCACGAAGGATTCAGATATTTTACCCGGGATTACAATATTGGAGAAGCGTTTACCTTTATGTAACGCCGCAAAAACTATTTTCGAGTTTCAACAAATCTTATCTATGCCTTATCACAAAAACATTGGCCGAGATTTGGTTTGCGAGAAAGGGGATGCAAAAGAATTCGTTTTGGCAGATATATATATATATATATACTACGCATTGATGATCAAAGAGTGCTTTCAGTAATCAACTTAACAAAAGATTGTTACACTTTTATGGGCATTTTCTAAATAAAGACAGCTAAATCATATCCCCACCGGTATAGTATTTTTGACCCAGAATATTTAGAACACAACAAAATCCAACGAAACATCGGTGGTGCTTATTCCACTAAAGACATATAAGATCCAAAAAAATTGATGTATCCAATGATTTAAATTTAAATATGTATAAATGATTGAAACGAATAACTCTTATGTAAATTATAAAGAATGATTTGAGATGTTTGGCACAGTTGCAATTTTAAAACACTACTGAGTCATATTTTACAATGTGTTTGAATATGAAAACGATTTCGTTTGGTTTGGAAACTAGAAGATAAATGAACTTGTTAAACAACTTACAGAGGACAGTGACACATACCTTGTTGAGAACGGGTTTCATAGTGTTTGAAACATCGATAAGGAAAAAAATTTCTGCGTGTCGATAGTCCATTACATGAGAATGTTTCCAGGTCCCTTTAAATCCATTACGAGCATTTTTAACTGTGTACACTTTGCCATTTTCAACACTAAACGTCAACCGCTTGTTACGTGATAACTCATAAGTTAGTAAAAAATTCGAAATCAAAGAGAAATATTTTAGAAAAATGTTTAAAAATATGCAGTAAAATACTAACATTTCCGGTTCTATATTGAAAATGGATCCCGCGCATTCAGCCAATAAATCGTCAGACACTTCTCGACAACGTGGCCCGTCAAAGTCTTCTTTGTAACACCAACGACATGATATATGCGTCTGCATGCATGATGTGCAATCAGATGCAGGGCTGCAAGCAGAGCCTGCGTTTGAATACCAAAAAACACATACAAGAAAGCACAGCTGAATGACAATCATCTAAAACACGGGGGTATATATTAAATATAAGCAACAAAATTCTCTCTTTAACAATGTAATCAAAACTAAAATGCAGGGAAAATTTGTATGTAGCACAGAATGAAATATGCATTATTGTATTGCTTGACTTAAACAATGTATTATGAAATAAATTGGATAATAATCAAACAGATTTTCACAAGAAACTTTGTAAACAAAAGTTTGCTAATATTCCGCAAAAAAAATTGTTGAGGCATTTTATGTTTTTTATAAAGTGACTACAATGAATTATACTTTAAGAAATAATTCAACGTATTAAAATGTAATTGTGGAATTCAATAATTCAAAACTTTAAACAGCGTTATAATCTTTGTATGCACAAGTCAATTGTATTAAAATCAAAGTAATATTGAGGAGAGTAAATGTAGTATATAAGACAACAAGTAACAGAAATAACAAAAATCGCTGTTAATATTAAAAATGTCGCATTAAAATCAACACGTTGACCTGGTTGATATAAACATTAACAGAATTTTGTTTAACAGCTTCTCATTTAAGCTAATATTTTACCCCACAACATGACTGTGTAAATACCATATAAGTTGAAAGAGAATCAATATTAGTATCAATAATAAATAAAAAATAATAACTTCGACTCCAATAAAAAACACACAGAAACTAAACAAGATAAGACCGCCATCAGGGTGCAGACAACCCTAAAAGTTCTTTAGATTGAACACAAGCTACTGGTATTGGGAGCGGTATGGAATGAATGAAACTGCAACAGATTTGTAAACGAGCCGAGCTTGAGCCCAATATTTGATATACAACGAGCCCAAAACGAGCCTATTTTAAGCAAAGCAAGTTTATTTTTCTGCTTGTTAATTTGATTATGGAGATTTTTCTTATTTTTCGCAGTCAGTATGCCTTTCCTATAATCTTATTTAAAAAATATTTATTGAATGATAGAAAGAGCTAAGTAAAAAATTCTTTGAGCACAATATTTTTAAAAAACACTGAGTTAAAACGAGCCTCATTCAAAGATTTAGTGTGGCGAGCCGAGCTAGGAAATGTCGGCTCATTGACAAGTCTGAGCTGCAAGTAGTATAGATCCAAGTGAAGGAGATGTCACTTTTTTCTGATTGGCCGAGAGGGTGTCCTTTGACCCTGTGATGTCGTGGATACTGCCGGGGGTGTTGTAATAACGTCATGGAAGTTGTAGTCATGTACTTTTACTAGTTTTTATGTTATTTATGTGGCCTAACTTAGTTTACATGTTTTACTTTACATACTTGTTTTTTGTTAATGTACGTGACTTGGTTATTTATGTGGCCTTACTTAGTTTATATGTTTATTTTACATACTTGTTAATATGCATGACATTATTAACTGACTGTCACAAATACATATTTCACAGACAACGCATATGTCTATTGTAAAAATAAAAACTTTTTTTTAAAATTTGAATTGATAAATATTTCCAATTAAAAATAATTTTTAACATAAATATAAGTACATGCTTTCACAGATGCATACTCTCACTATACAGAGAAAACGAAAATTTATAAATAATAAATTTATTTACAAAGAAAATATGAAATGCCCTACTAAATGATAAAGTTCATATAGCACATTTCGTCTACACATGACATTAAAAGTAAAACTTAATAATACTCGTGAAAAAGCGTAATGCCATATTTTGGTAATAAAAAAAATTAATGTTTCGGAAAAAACCAAAAACTAGTTTATGCAAAAACTCGCATTTTCTAATATTTAATAAACGTATGGGGTAAAAACCACATTTGTGTTTAAGACAAGACAAAATGTAATTTATTCTACACTTTGCTTATTATGAATAACATATATCACACTATTAAATTTGTCTATTGTGGTAGCTTATCATCATCGTTGTTGAGGGAATGCTGTAGGAAACAAACGCAATCTGTATTTGCACATTATGAATATCACGCAGTATTATCTAAATCAATAATTAATAAACAAGTCAAATGAGGTGATAGATCACAGTATAACACACATGACAATTAAAAGTTTAAACAAATTCAATTAAAAATGTGTATTAACAAACAAACGACGTTTCTATTTATGATAAAGTATATAATAAATTTAACATCAGACAGTAAATTCATTAAAATAAAATTGATAACGTTTTTAAAAGAAATATCGGTAAAACTAACTAGAAATAATATTGCAAAAAGGTTAAGAATCAAAATAATATCTGAGATTTAATTATAAAAATAGCTTACCAAAAAGTTTGAAATCTTTCAGCGTAGTAGTCTTTCTTTCATCAATGTGAAAATGCATTATGCCATCTGTGTATATTCATATGTTTAGAAAGTTGCATACTTTCATAGACAATGTCAACATTGCATAGTTTTATCTATATCTCATTTTTCAAATGTCAAAATGTATCCAATTGTACAATTGTAAACTTGCTGTCTACCAATTAAAAAACAGGTGCAAACATGAAGTTTAAATAAACTTTAACATTTATCACGATTAAATAAAACATTTTCATATGATTTTAGAATTTTTTCAATATACAAAAAATTATTTTTCGCAAGTTGGAAAACAATCTCAATTATTATTACAACATGTTTTCCCAATTTACACGCTTACGTAAATGAAAGATGCTACAAAACTAAAATGTTAATAAAGTAAAACGATTTAACAATCACCGTGTTTGGTACAAATGAAAGAAATACTTTTTCAATACATTTTTCTCGTTGAATTCAAGAATAAAATATTTGCAAGTAGGAATTTTCATTTAAAATGTTTCAAGATTGTTGATAACATGTTTTGTTATTTATATTAGTATCGTAAATTGGTTGTTAACGTTTATTGATGACTTCACTTGAATGAAATTAACCTTTTTAAATTAATGTACTAGCTTGAGAGAATAAAAATTAACTTTTCATCATCATTTTGTGTTAATGATGGACCTTGTGCCTGTATCTAAATTTCATTTATAAAATTTTGTTTTAAATTATTTATCACGTTTATTCATTTTATTAATATAAAAACTTTTCTCTGCAAAGTTCGTCGCTACATTCATACATAAAAAAGCTTATAAGTGAAACTTGTTACAGTATTTAATGTGTTTATTGAAGTTTATTCTATATATTGTGTAATCTTTTTAATAAATACTAAAGTTCATCTTTCAACTACATTATGTAATTTGTAGAATACCTTAAAATGGGTATTATTCGCGATATAAAATAAAGCACATATAAACAAAACCAATAATGTTTCAAAATACAGAAACAAAATCTCATTATGCAATAAATAATAGTCAAATTTAAGTGTATGTACGTTTTATTTCTCTTTTTTGAATGTTTATACTAATATTGTCAAACATAGAAATGCTATATTTCAAAATTTCAGCATAATTTGAGCACAACAACCTGAAATATTGTTGTATACTACCTAAACACGGTTTGGGGGTGCTCTTTGTACCCCAGACATTCTGACTAGATTGACTCTTGTATCTTGAAAAATGGAGTGTGCTACAGAGTTGGAACAGGCAGAAAATTTTAAGGCCGGGCCAGTAGTTGGCCGGCAACAGCTAATACCAAGCGGTAAATTTAATTTTCACTGTATATTTAATCTGCGCAAGTATACTGGACATAGTGCATATATATATATATATATATATATAGAATATATTTTAATCTAGAAAATTGCACATGGTAATGCAAAGAGCTGATTTTGCATAACGCACATTTCAATCCATTATAACTAAATTTCTAGCAAAACCAAATTTTGATTTATTTTATATATCATAAGTTAATCACTTTTCACTTTTCAATTAATTTAAATTGTGAACGTTTCAGCTTTTATTTAAATTAGTTTATTTCGCTAAAACTAAACATAACTACTTCTTTAGTAGGATGTTTCACATGAAATTTGTATTTATTTTGAGCGTCCCTTCCAATATTAGAAAAATACAAGGGTTCAAGATGCTTTATTAGTACGAGGTCTTTCAAATTTCAAGTATAAATCTTATAGATTACACTTACAGTATTATAAACAGCTTCTAAACAATAGGGTAGAGATAAAAAATTATCAAATGTTAACATTGTCTGTTAAGAAGTGCAACTTTGTACACACAGCGGAATAATGGAATTTTACATGGTTGTACTGTTTTTATAATTAGTTACATTTTGACATTTGAACAATGGGGATATAGATAAAACCATTTAATGTTGACATTATGAAACCATGCAACTTTCTACACGTATGAATATACAGAGACGGCTAATGGAATTTCACATTGATGAAAGAACTACCCATAAAGATTTGAAAATTTCTGGTAAGCTATTTTTATAATTAAATCTCAGATATTGTTTTGATACTTAACGCTCTTTTGCAATATTATCTCTAGTTATTTTTGTAGATATTTCTTTTAAAAACGGAATCAATTTTATTTTAATAAATTGCTGCGAATTTACTGTCCGATGTTACATTAATTATATACTTTATCATAAATAGAAACGTCGTTTGTTTGTTCATACACATTTTTAATTGAATTTGTTTAAACTTTTAATTTTCATGCGTTTTATACTGTGATCTATCTCTTCATTTGAATTGTTTATTAATCATTAATTTAGATACTACCGTGTGAAATTCATAACGTGCAAATATAGATTGCGTTTGTTTCCTACAGAATTTTATATTAAATGTTTTTGCAATGGATTAAGATAGCAAGAAAAACAACTGCAGTCACAATATCATCTTTTGAGAAAATATGGAATATTTTAAGTTAATATTTTGTGTAAAACGTATTGAAACAGTATTTATATCATTTGTACAAAAGACGGTGATTGATAAATTTTTGTACTTTATTAACGTTTTAGTTTGTAGTATCTTTCATTTACATAAGTGTATAAATTGGGAAAACATGTTGTAATAATAATTGAGATTGTTTTCCAACTTGCGAAAAATAATTTTTTGTATATTGAAAAAATTCTAAAATCATATGAAAATGTTTTATTTAATCGTGATAAATGTTAAAGTTTATTTAAACTTTCATGTTTGCAGCAGTTTATTAATTGGTAGATAGCGAGTTTACAAATGGATACATTTTGACATTTGCCATTTTTAATTGAATTTGTTTAAACTTTTAATTGTCATGTGTTTTATACTGTGATCTATCATTTCTTTGACTTGTTTATTAATCATTAATTTAGATAATACTGCGTGATATTCATAATGTGCAAATACAGATTGCGTTTGTTTCCTACAGCATTCCCTCAACAACAATGATGATAAACTACCACAATAGACAAATTTAATAATGTGATATATATGGTCATTATAAGCAAAGTGTAGAATAAATTACATTTTGTCTTGTCTTAAACACAAATGTGGTTTTTACCCCATACGTTTATTAAATATTAGAAAATGCGAGTTTTTGCATAAACTAGTTTTTCTTTGTAAATGAAACATTAATTTGTTTTATTACCAAAATAAGGCAATACGCTTTTTCATGTCATGTGTAGACCAAATGCGCTACATGAACTTTATCACTTAGTAGGGTGTTTCATATTTTCTTTGTAAATAAATTTATTATTTATAAATTTTCGTTTTCTCTGTATAGTGAGAGTATGCAACTGTGGAAGCATATACTTATAGTTATTTTAAAAATTATTTTTAATTGGAAATATTTATCAATTCAAATTTTAAAAAAAAGTTTTTATTTTTGCAATAGACATATGCGTTGTCTGTGAAATATGTATTTGTGACAGTCAGTTAATAATGTCATGCATATTAACAAGTATGTAAAATAAACATATAAACTAAGTAAGGCCACATAAATAACCAAGTCACGTACATTAACAAAAAACAAGTATGTAAAGTAAAACATGTAAACTAAGTTAGGCCACATAAATAACATAAAAACTAGTAAAAGTACATGACTACAACTTCCATGACGTTATTACAACACCCCCGGCAGTATCCACGACATCACAGGGTCAAAGGACACCCTCTCGGCCAATCAGAAAAAAGTGACATCTCCTTCACTTGGATCTATACTACTTGCAGCTCAGACTTGTCAATGAGCCGACATTTCCTAGCTCGGCTCGCCACATTAAATCTTTGAATGAGGCTCGTTTTAACTCAGTGTTTTTTAAAAATATTGTGCTCAAAGAATTTTTTACTTAGCTCTTTCTATTATTCAATAAATATTTTTTAAATAAGATTATAGGAAAGGCATACTGACTGCGAAAAATAAGAAAAATCTCCATAATCAAATTAACAAGCAGAAAAATAAACTTGCTTTGCTTAAAATAGGCTCGTTTTGGGCTCTTTGTATATCAAATATTGGGCTCAAGCTCGGCTCGTTTACAAATCTGTTGCAGTTTCATTCATTCCATACCGCTCCCAATACCAGTAGCTTGTGATCAATCTAAAGAACTTTTAGGGTTGTCTGCACCCTGATGGCGGTCTTATCTTGTTTAGTTTCTGTGTGTTTTTTATTGGAGTCGAAGTTATTATTTTTTATTTATTATTGATACTAATATTGATTCTCTTTCAACTTATATGGTATTTACACAGTCATGTTGTGGGGTAAAATATTAGCTCAAAATGAGAAACTGTTAAAAAAATTCTGTTAATGTTTATATCAACCAGGTCAACGTGTTGATTTTAATGCGACATTTTTAATATTAACAGCGATTTTTGTTATTTCTGTTACTTGTTGTCTTATATCCTACATTTACTCTCCTCAATATTACTTTGATTTTAATATAATTGACTTGTGCGTACAAAGATTATAACGCTGTTTAAAGTTTTGAATTATTGAATTCCACAATTACATTTTAATACATTGAATTATTTCTTAAGGTATAATTCATTTTCCATGTATTGAGAAAATAGCAACGATAAGGGGATACAAAGCGAGACACTGCAAGACTTCAGTGTTCGACACTCAATGCCATCAGATCCTGTAGATTTGTTGGATTCCAGATCAACTAAAGCTTGCCGTACCCTTTTAGGTTGAATATCAATATCTGATATTAAAAAAGGAGTACGTATTGGAAGGGTAGGGATGTTTAGTTTGGTGTTATTTCCTCGAGATATAATAGCCTTGTTGAGAATATTTGTTTTGGATTTAGGATCAGTCGAAGCCACCGTCACTATCAGTAATCGAAGGAAAGCCAATGCTGAACGATTTAACAAATTGATGCCAAGTTTTAGAAGTGGAATTTCAGAGAGTAGATTGATTTCATAAGCTAATTTACTGTAGAATCGTGAAATTAAATAGGGTGAACATAATTAACAGTAAATCTAGTAATCTGACTCCAAAGATTACACCATAGCTTAAGACAATCTGATACAAAACCTAATTAATCTTCGATTCTAACCAAACAACAATCCACGATTGGTAATTAAACCTAACTAGTTTCTTTTTAGGTAAAAGAACAGATGGTTTTACCAATTCCACACTTCATACCGACGAAGATTTATCACTGAACTTAATTCAAGTAATAAAACAAATTACAGTGTAAACCAGCCCGAGCCTGCATTATTATTGCTCCATTCATTGCCAATATTCTACTTAAATATATAGTATTTTGAATTAAACGCCGAAATAAATTTCGGATATATATATATATATATATATATATATATATATTTTCGAAGTATGTTTCAAATTATTTCGAAAAACATGTTCCACAACAACACGTGGCATTCAACAATCAATTTTCTTTCAGTCAAGCGATATAACGCGCTTCCACTTACATCATTTCAAATAATAATAATATGAATGACTTTATTTAGCTGCTGAAGGCAGACACTACAAAAATATAAAAACAAGTCAAGTTTTACGACAGCGAGGCCAGTCATATTAGATAAAGTAGAAGATGGAAGAGCAGGCGATGCTGGAGAAGGGCTCAGCAAAGGGGAAAGACATCAAAGATTTTTTGAAGCTCGGCGGTGGGGGAAGAAATAAATGGATGTTGGAGGGTTGAGAGTCAAGATGAAATTAGCAGTAATACAAGCACGATTGAAAAACGAGTCAAGGGTGTGATGTTTCTTGGGTTGATGAATGGAGAAAGTGACAACATCATCAGAGTGAGTGGAGCAGGAATTAGAGAACTTAATGAAATCAAAAGGATCAGGGCCCAATTTCGAGTGAGCAAGTGATTGAACAGGAGCAGATCACTGGCATGGAAGTAGAATGACAGCGGGAAGGTGAAGAATTTGAGAAGACCGTCTTTGTATGGCAAGGGAGAGATCCATTTAAGGCACACTTCTGGAAACGTTCCATAGAGTGGAAAAAGGAATGAGAAGGCCACCAACAGGGAGAAGAATAGAAAAGAATGGCGCGAGGAATGGCCTTGAACAAAGAGAGTTTCACAGCAGCCATGGAATTAAAGGGAACATTGCGGAAGAGGGCAAAGAGGGAGGAATTAGCTTTGCTAAGGCGCAAGGATACATGACCAGACCAAATAAAGTTAGCAGTAAGATGAGTATGATGAGGAGAAAAGTTCACAGGAAGATGAAGATCAGAAGAGGGAGATACATTAATCTTTACTACATTATTAGCTGAAGACGTAATTCCATCAATGACGTCTATTTCAATTGTAGTATTGTGCTAATAGTTATTGTCCCCTCATTTAAATTTACATGGTGTTATTACTCAATTAATTTGCGAGGGAATTTGATTTTGAAAGTGTAAACCAATTGACAAATAGACATTGTTTCACTCAAAATGTGTTATTTTCTCTGATCATTATTACATAAGTATTTTTTGCTATGATAATAAGCTAGGTTATCAGTAAGAATTTGGGAACAACTCCCTCAAATTCTAATGGTGACAAATAGCTGTTATGATCATTCCCAAATCGTGGATCCAATTTAGATTACAAATAGATTTATGTATAGGCTTTAAAATGTTGACTTTCAAATTCAACACATACATGCACCCAATAATAAATTACACTGTGGTTAAATCATGCCTGTTGGCTAGCACAAATGCATGGCACTACATGCTATTTATATATTGGCTGAGATCTAAGACAACTACTGGCTAGATAATATATTGTGAGACATATAGGGAAGCCCTGCACAAGCAAGTTTCTAAACCTTTAGCTCTGGACATCACTTTAGTGTGATGCTGTGGAATTGGTTATCTTGGATGTTTTTTGCTTTTTTGCTTACTTGTTAGTTATGTTGGAATCACTGTTGCTTTAGTAAACATCCACCTAAGCAACCTTCTGGTTTGACATTAAGTCCTCTGGCATAGTTCTCTCTGGATACAATCCAGTGATTCTAGAATTTATTCTTAAATATAAACTCCAAAAATCAAATGTTTATGCTATAATACTTAATATATATGTCAAAATAACTCAAAAAATTCAGCTGTCTAATCTGGATTTTGTTTTCAGTTGCTATTTGAAACAGGAATTCAAAGTTATATATTTTATTAGAGATCCAGAACAAATACTTAGGTGAATTAATATCACAGTATGCAATGTATGTCTGTAAATAACCACAAAGAATTCCAAGCTATCTATTCCAGACCAATGATTACATTGTCTAATATTTGTACTAAGAAGTATTCCCTTGTATAATTACTTATTTAACCTTTCTATCTTCAAGTAAGTGTGCTGATTGTTCCATTGAATGCTGATTATAATTTGTCATTGTAATTACAGTCAACAAGTAGGATTGATTGTGAAAGATTGAGGTTTCTTATTAATTAATTGACATTAGCAAATTGACAGATGTTAGTGATTCTTTTATAAGGAGAGTAGAATGTTTAGCTAGTTAAAAGTATTGCAGCTATTTTTGTAGTGATTGTCACAAGAAAAAAAGTTGAATAATAAATGATTGACGTCAGAACCTCATTGATTATCTTCCACAGATGTAAAACTTATTTATAAATACATATTCATAAAGATATACAAGAAGATTTAATACTGAATGATTATTTATATTTTTGATGAACTTTTAATACATGTAATTATTGGAATTATTCAAAATATTTTATCCTGGTTATACTAAATGTAAAATTAAGGATTAGTTAGATATCTGCATAAGCCCAAATTCTGTTGAAAGATGTTTATTATAGAAATTAAATGAATAAATTAATAAATAAGAAATATTATTTTTGCAACTCTTAAAAGGATTTGAAATCCAGATTAGGCAGACTGCTTGAAAATATAATAAATATCATATAATAGAAGACTCTATATATAAAATAGGCTCAAGAGAATTAAATAAATATTGATTTATTTCAATGTTTGGGAAACAGTGAAGCTGAATGTATTGTATAGTGCTTAAAAATATTTTAGTTCTGAAATAGTCAAATTTGAGAATGGCAGATTAAGTGCAACAAATACAATAAAAGCTAAATATTCTTGTTAAGCAATAGTTATTTGTGATATTAATTACTATATTAAAAAATTATTAAACGTTTGTAATGACTGCAGCTATTATAAAAATTTTTGGAAGTTCAGATTAGACAGATTGCTTTTAAATATGATCAATTGTAGCATCATCCAAACAAATCAAAAATAAGCTGCAAACATCGAGCAAAGTGAGAATAAGATCAAAGAAATGATGATTAGAAATATTGTATTTAGATCAATTAGATTAATTTAGATTTATTTGTATTATGCAACTAAGAAACAATATGTGTCAAAAATGAGAGATTAGTATCAGTCAATAAAAATACTTTTGGCAAAACAAGGGGGCAAAATTGCTTCCATTATTTTTAGTCGCCATCTTGGCAGAAGAAAAGTTTAAATTTGAAATTGACAGGTACTTTTCTGGAATTACTATAAATATGAATTAAATACTGTAAGCAATTGATGAAGAATTTTATTTGGAATTCTTATTTTGTTCTACTATAATGGTTTGATTATTTATTATGATGCCAAGCTACTCAAGTGGTGTTTAGTAGTGGTCTGGATCCATCACAGAGAATGATTCAAGGGTCCCTGTGCCAGGCCATTGAAGTGCACATAAGTTAGGTATAGGAGTTTTTCTCTTGATTAGCTGACTAGCAATAATTTAATACATGTATCAAAATAATTAGTTGTGAACAAATGGTCGGATGACCAAAACCTAGGAAATATATTAATACTATTTTAGATCCAAATTATTGACCAATAAATGACCAATAAAGTGACTGTACATGTATTAATTTATAAATGTAAGGTAGGAAGCTGCTCAATACTAATATATTTAGAAATGCCAATATATTTCAGTAATGGCTACATGTAATATTAAATTAGCAGCTAGTAACAAGTCAGGTTGTGAACCAATAGAACATTTTTACAAAGTAGAGTTTAAATTGAATTGTGTCATGTCTTGAGTATGCACTGAACTTCGTTAAGGTACACATAAATTGTATCAATGTGCTGAGATATTACATGGCAACCATGCCAGATAAAAACAGCAACTTTTAAAAAGAAACATTCAGTAGAACTACCTGCATACAATGACAAGAGCTACAAGGGCAAGTGAAGGTAAGCAACAGACAGTTACATGGAGAATAAACTAGTTAATAGAGAGAATTACCCAAAACCAAACCAAAGCACTTTAACAGGATCCCAGAACCATGATCAAAAAAGGAAGACCACTACAAACCAAAGAGAAATATGACAAAGGGTAAGAAAGGCAGTGCAAAGAAAATGATAAAAGTAAAAGAAAAAGATGGGAAGACCAGAAAGGTAAAAGAGAAAGACATCAAGTGTTAAGGATGTGGACAGAAAGGCCAAAAAAAACTGCCCAAAGCAGATAAACGTAATTGGGGATGAAGAAGCTTACTACAATGAGGAAGATGTACTGCAAACACCCTTATCAATGCAGTACTTCAATTACAGTAACAAAATGGATAATGAATATC
>CABFPE010000787.1:145043-160385 GCA_900660155.1 Hofstenia miamia
CCATTCTTCAATTGTCCAAATGCTGCTCCAAATGCTACTTTGCTAGCATCACATTCTAGTATGAATGTTTTGTTGTAGTTGGGCGTATTCAATGATGGTAATTTTGCTAGCTCTTCCTTTATCTTATCCAGTTCCTCCTGCTCCTGCCACGTCCATATGAAGGGTACTGACTTCCTTATAAGCTGCGTCATCTGGGCAGTCTTTCCTGCAATGTTGGGTATAAACGTGCCATAGTAGTTAAATAACCCCATTATTCTATGAATGTCTTTCTTGTTGTTTGGTTTCTCAATCTTCCTGATCATGTCTCTTGCATTGTTTTTCATGCATATCTGCTCTTTCTTGATCACTTGTCTTAGAAATATGATCTTCTCCTTCAATATGTTGCATTTATTGGGGTTCATTCTTAAGCCTGCTTTTTGCAAGATTGATAGTGTTTGTTCCAATTTCTCTAAGTGCTCCTTGATTGTATTGCTCATTACAATGATACCATTGATGTATGCATTTACTCTGTCCTCCATTTTGTGTTTCTTATTTTTCAGCACTTTTGTTATGTATCTCTGAAATGTTTCTGGCACATTACATAAGCCAAATGCCATGTATATCAATTCATATAGACTGTATGGAGTAATAAATGCCGTCTTTTTGATGTCTTCTTCTTTTATTCTGACCTGCCAATACACCTTGCATAGATCTATTGATGTGAAGTAATTATGCTTACTTGATTCATATAGCATGTCCTCTATTCTAGGAAGTGGGTATGGATCCTTTTTCATTACTTTGTTCAACTTCTGGAAATCTATGCACAATCTGTGTTTGTCTCCTTGCTTCATGAATACTGTTGTACTTTTGCTGGGTTGGATTATTTTGGTTTCAATTAATTCATTGAGTATTCTATTATATTCCTTCTTCATCAGCTCTGGTACTCATCTTGCTGGCAGCTTTATCAGCTTGCTCATTGTTGTGATGATTTTGTGTGTTTTGCCTATTGCTTGGCCCATGCTTATTTCTCCATAATTGAATATTTGTTTGTGTCTCTCCAGCACCTCTCTAAGTTGTTGTAATTGTGGTTTGCTCAAATGTTGGTATTCTTCCTTCAACAGCTCGGGTATTTTGGACTGATCTTCTTCACTTGCTTTTGTCCCTCTGCCCTTGAGTCAGCTGTGAGGAGTACTTTCTACATTGATGGTTTTCATCCACTCACCCTCAAGCAGCAGTGTGGAGTACCTCTTGTTTTCATTTGTAAGTCCTTGAGTTTTACCATACAAACTACTCTGCTCATCAATGTCTTCCATTGCTCTCCAGGTGGCTTTGATGCTGGATTTAACATACTTTCCGAATATTTGTACATTTGTTTTCTTTACATTGATGTTGTGATTTGTTGCATTTAATATTGGTACTTTTCCTCCGCTGTTTTTTATAGTGCACACAATTTGACAGCATTGAGACTCTTTTTGAATTTATTCCTTTATTGTTGTAGATCATTATATCTGCTGTAACCTCTTCTTTTGTTTTAATTCCTTGCATCCTTTATTGATAATGCTGCAGCTTTATGTCTTCCTCCAGCTCAAACACCATTGTTGACAGCTTTCCTTCCTGCTCTTTGATTTTGATTTCTTCTTCTCTTACCCTAATTGTTCTATCAGGGTAGTTTATCACAAATCCATTCTTCATTAGAAAGTTGTTGCCTAGTATCACCTCAGAAGGCAGTAAGTTGTTATGAGTATCTATTACTACTAGTATTAATTCGAAGGTTGTATTTGCTATTCTGATTTGTACTGCCTCAAGCTTGCCTTTTGTGTCTATGTACTCTCCAGATGCATTGATTAGTCTCTTGCTTGAGCATTCTAAGTCTTCTTGCTTGAATCCCAACTTTGTTGCACACTTGTCTGTTATTATTGATGTTGCTGCTCCTGTGTCAATTGTTGCCTTCATTAGTATTCTGTTTATCATTATAGTGATCATGTTGATATTGTCCAGATTCGTCATAATCATTATAGGTGCTTGGTTTTTTGGAGTTGGTGCTAGAGCTAGTTTTCCAATTCTTCCTCTGTTTGGGGATCCTCCAACAACTCTGATTTGGACTTGATTATGCCCTCGTCTTCATAGTATGCTTCCTCTTCTCCAATAATGTTCATCTGTTTTCTGCATTCATCTTTTCTATGCCCTTTCTGCCCACTATTGTAGCACTTTATGTCACTTTCTCTATTGTTTTTTATGTTAATAAACTTCTATGTTTTCTTTTCCTTATAAGCTTTGGTGTTCCCAGTTTGTGTTTTGTAGTTATTCTGCCATTCTGTTGGCTTTTCTTTATTCCATACAGCTTTCTCATAGATGCAGGCATCTATTCTATCATTGCCTGTATGTCTACAGCTTTCCTGATCATCTTCTCTAACTTATCATCAACATCACACTTAGTCTCAAATTGCATTCTGATGTTATCTGGCATTCCCTTACAAATATAGGAGAAAAGGTTGTATTTCAAGTATTTTATTCCCCTTGAACTGAGTGTCAGCAATCATTCCACTTGCTGAATGTAGTTTCAGATGTCATCCATCTTTCTCATTTTTGTTGAGTATAGTATGATTTGGTACTGATTTTTAAAACTTTCATTTTCATAGTACTTTACAAAGTCTCTGATTAGTAGTTTGTAGTCTCATTTTGTGTCTGTATCTAAGAGTAGATAGTGTTGAGACACTGCTCCTGTTAGCTATAATGGGAACCTTGCAGCTGCTGCTCTTTGTTTTACTTTTCTCTCAGCCATCATGATTTTGAACATTTGTAACCATTCTAGAAATGTTGGATTGTACTTATCTACTTTTCCATTAAATTTTGGCAAGGTTGCCTTGCATGGTATTGTATCATTGTGGCTGTGTAGGGTTTCCAATTCTATGGGGGATGCATCTGTCTCTGAGTGTGTTCTCCTTGGGGTGGTGGTTGTTTTGCTTGTTCCCTTCTTGGCACTGCCTTTCCTTCCTCATGTATTTGTCATCTTGAATTACAAATAGTAGTGGCTGGCAATTTGGTGTGATTCTCTGTCTTTGCGCCTNGGTTTTCATGGCTCTTGCCTCTATCCAACTCTACTGATCTGAGTTTGGCTCTAAGTTGTTCTATTTCTTGAGCTTGTATGTCATTGTCTAATATTAACTGCCTGTTTGTGTCCTCTAACTGTAAACATAAGTTTCCCCATTTCTCATTTTGTTCTTGGAAACATTTGTTGGATTGTGCTAATTGGTTTGTTATTCCTTAATATCCTTTTGAAAATTTTTGCTTTGGTTCTCTAGGCAATTATCCATTTTGATTTTCAATTCACTTAATGCGTTCTCATTTTACTGCTCTAATTTTGACATTCTTTCTACCAGTAACCATTCTAGAAATGTTGGATTGTACTTATCTACTTTTCCATTAAATTTTGGCAAGGTTGCCTTTCATGGTATTGTATCATTGTGGCTGTGTAGGGTTTCCAATTCTATGGGGGATGCATCTGTCTCTGAGTGTGTTCTCCTTGGGGTGGGGGTTGTTTTGCTTGTTCCCTTCTTGGCACTGCCTTTCCTTCCTCATGTATTTGTCATCTTGAAGTACAAATAGTAGTGGCTGGCAATTTGGTGTGATTCTCTGTCTTTGCGCCTGCTTTAAGTTAGATGTAGTCATAGTAGTTATCTCATAGCTGACTGTGTGCTGTATCTGATTTTCTGCATGTGTTCTGTTAATTTGGTTGCTCCACTTACTTGTTGATTCCAAGTCCTGAGTCAGGATATTGGTTTGATTCTTCTCTTCTTTGTTCTTAACTGTCACAGTCACCATGTAGCATCTGCTACCAAGCTTTAACAGAGAGTAAATTATTGTTCCTTATTATATGCAGGTAAGGATGTACTGATGTTAACTTTGTTTTACTCTGACATGAGATACACTATTGTTAATCTTTACTTAACTTAAAGTAACTTGATACTGTTTAGGTATACCACTGTTGCAGTTCTTCTCCATGATTGGGCTATGGCCTCTGGCCAACTCTGATCTCTGAATCAATCCACATGTGCTTCCATCATTGATTGAGTAGTTCCAAGTCTCAGCCCATCAAAGTACTTATTTGTTCCCTATCCTAACTCAGTGCAGTTCTCAAGGCTGTTTGTAACTGACTTAAACTCAATTTTTAATGTGTAATTATAGTACTTTGCAACCTGGCAATGTCACTAGCTGCTTCACAAATATCACTTTAGCCATTACTAAAAACTATTGGCTTAAAAATAATATAGATAAATAAAGTAAATAATTACTTGCAGCTTCCTACCTTACATTTAGATAACAGTGCATGCTCAGTCTATTTATTGGTCTATTTATAGGTCACCTAATTTGACAGTATAATATAGATATAACCTATGCTAGACTATCCAGCCTTATCTCTGATATCAATTATTTAATACATGCAAATGAATGAATCAATAGTCAGCTAAATGGAGAAAAACTCCTATTCATATACCTAACCTAAATGCAGGTTCATGGCTTTCATCAAGGACCCTCAAATCACTCCTGATATGTGCCCACCCACTACTACTGTATTTCCCATTTCATGTTGACATGATTTATAGATAAGCAAACCAAATGAAATCTAAAGATAAAATTTTTAAAGAATTTACTTCAACAGTTTCCAAATTGATTTTAGCTCTATTTATAATCTAATTCAAAAAGTATCTGTCATTTGAAATTTGAATTTAATTTGTCTTCCAAAATGGCTAAAAATAATGGAAGTGATTTTGCCCCTTTGTTTAGTCAAATTATTTGATGACAACTTGTCATTCACAAGTACTAATTTGCTATTTTATTTCTTAGTTGCATTTACAAAAATAATGATGATAGATAAACTTAAATTGTTTTTAATCAATAAATCATAATTCAATCTTAATACTGACTAATCCTTTAATCTTCTCTTCTTTAGCAGCATTATTCTTTAGATTATGCTACACTATATAAGAAAAAAGACTCTTTTTATTTGATTAAAAATAACCTTATTTGTTTAACAATACCAAATGAACATGATTATCATTTAAATTAATAATTTGATTTTGGCTATCAGTAATGTATATTCTTATTACTCTTATTTCATTTGTGTTGATTTTGTTAAAGATTTTATGCAAAGGTTTTGTAAATGGATAACTTGATACTTGCAGAAAAAGTAAATAATATGTCACTGGAGTTTCCATTAAATATACTATCACTTATCAGTGAACAATGAATTAAAATGTTATCAATTTCTTTTGTAATGTTAGGAACATAAATTGATTCCATAGTTTTGGATAGAAATAATAATATACTAGTATTAATGTTAGAATCATTGTGAATTGGTTCCATACTTTGTATGGTTAATGTATTATTAATATTATTTTTTTTAGTTTTATTTTCAATATTCTCTAGCAAATTTTCATTATTAAGTAGTTTATTGCCAAGATTCTCAATCCTAATTTTAAAGATTTTATTTTTAATCTTTTCTATAATTTTTCCATTAATACCTAATAGATCACCAAATGCTTCATTAAATCTTAAGCATATTTTAGGAAATAAGAAAATAAACATTCATTTGATCAATGACCATTTGCTATAATTTCATTATTTATATATGCTGAGATATCCTTGTACTGTTAAACACCATCAGGAAATGTAACTTGTGTCCAAGTAGTAGACTAATCAAGGGAATATTAAATTTTGTTGTTCTTATACTCCTCAGAAATGTTGTACCAAGAGTATGACATGTTTATTTAATCTAGGCACATGTAATGTGGTTGTGTGTGCAGCCTTATGGGATTTACAAATTTTACTGTGAAATCAGAAGTTTTACCTATAATATTTTCATATTTTGAATTTAGAAATAGAGAAATTTCAGTCATATCTACTATATAAAGAAAAAAGAAATTAATTTTGTAATTTATTACAAAACTTCTTAGCATCTTTTTTAGTAATAGCTTTAAGGCTTACTAATTCTTCAATTAACTGAATAATTTCATTATAAATTTGAGCACTGTTCCAGCATTCTTAGAAGAAATAAGTAATTCTAAGTGATCCATTAATTGTGAAGGATCATTGTAGTAGAAAACACTTTCACCTTTAATTATCTTATTAACATTTTGATTTTTGTGATTACCTGTAACTCCAGCAAGCTTTACAAGATTCCTAAATACTCTCTTAGATATTTCAATGTATTTATCCAGTTTTATATTATATCTCTTTGTTAAAAGTTCTATGAAGGATTGATCAATTGGTTTAGAAATAATTGGCTTTCCATTAGGCAGGCCTTTTTGATCTACATAGTAAGCTTCCAAAATATATTCTCAATATAATTTAATCATATCTATGAATGTAAGTCCAAACATGTTGCCATGAACTATGAGAGGAAAAGACTTCTGTAAATTGAATAACACTGTGAATGAAATTCCTATATTTTTGAAGCTCATTTCCTTCAAATATTAATCTTTCATGAAATTTTTGGTCATAATTATCTGTATTATTCTTCTTTTGTCTGGTTAAGGATGCTTTTGCAGCACCTGTCCTCTGATACTCTCATTTACATGTTTAACAAGGTTTTTTAGTTCATTCTTTCTTTTTTGAATTTCAAAGTATGTCATTGCTAGAAGGTAAACCAAATTTTTGTAATAGAACTGCATCAAAATTAATAATTTGTACAAGTGTTACCTTTTTCTTAATGCCTTCAAGTTCTAATTGATTCATTTGTATATTCTTCTGTATATCTGGTAGTATGCTTGCATCTTACTGATTTTCTAAACCTTCTTTAATGGCAGATCCTTTATCTGAAATAGTTTTTGTAATTGGTTTGTATGTTTCTTGTAAGTTGTACTGAACTTCATTTTGTTGGTTAATGTAATCACATTATTGTGGTAAAATTTTTTTTCTTGCTTACTGACTTCATCTCCAAGATGTACTAGTTTTCTATATTCATTGTAATCCATTATTATATAATTACTTTAAAAATAATTTTTTGAAACATATCTTTTTTAATACAGAACAAATAGTTCTTTTGCTAATGCAATACAGAAGTAATAGTTCTTTAACTTATTCAATACAGAACATGTTGTCCCTTAATTTTTAAAATAGAGGGCACTTTTCTTTGGGTGTATATTACAAAGTTTCATTAAAGTTTTTGTGTACTGTTTTCTTTTCCTTACTTATAAATAAAATGTCATAGTTAGATACACTTTCAAAAAGGTCTGGATTAAAAGAATTATCCTTAGCAATATAATTTTTGTCATGATTATCAACAGGAGTGTATAAAACCATGTGTGTACAATTTGTTCTTATATTTTTTGGAAGATTGTAATAAGATTGAGAAATATACATTGCTGATATGTTATGATGATGACCATATGTGAAATGATTTGCAATTTTATTCTGTGTCTTTTCTGGAGCATTTACAAGGTCATCAAAGATAACTATTTTTCTACATGTGGTTGAAGCATTAGTTCTGTATTCATTAGTTTTTTTAGAAATTCTTCAGGTAATATTTTCAAAACATTATAACCTACTTGATTTGATATGCTTTTCATTGTCTTAATTATATTTTTTATTTTTTCTTGATAAAAATTTGGAGTATATATATATAATTTATCATAATATATAAGAGGTCTTAAAATCATATCCATTAATAAATTAGTTTTCCCACAGCCTGATTTTCCACATATAACCATTCTAGGGACTTCTGATAAGAAATCTACAGGAGATCTGTCATTTTTCACCTTAGGAGCATCATAATTAATAATCTTCATTATATAAGAAGGAGTGAAATAAATTTCATGACAGAGAAGTTCTACTTCTTGTTAACAAAAGCATTTTTTCCACAACAGAGAGCCTAGGTCCTGTAGAGGGGGAGAATTAATTTATATTTCTCCTTCTTCTTAAGAAAATCTTTTTTCTTTTTTCTTTTATAGATGACTATTAATTTAACTTACTGTGCTAAAGAAAAGAAATGAACAGGTTCTATTCCAAGTTCTGGACAATTACTTACAACAAAAAATGGAAGAAATATGCTGAAATCAATTTTTAGCAATTGTGGAAGTAAAAAGGCACAATTTGCAAGAACAAAAGTTGGTGGTGCTCTTGATATTCATAAAGCAGTTGGCTCTCTTCCAAAACCAAAATGAGGTTTCACACTTCCAAATCATAAATATACTGGACCTTATAATCCTTTGCAGAAACAATTGAAAAATAATGTAGAACCATATAATCAAATTGATTCTGTTTCTAGAGAAGATGATAGATGTTTCAACAAGTCTCAAAAGGGAAAGAACAATGTTCTTCCTAAAGCTAACAGTAATAAACAAATGTTAAATAATTTAAGAAATGCTAAACCTAAAAATTTTTGTGAAAGATTGGACAAGTTACTAGTTTCAAATGTTATTAGTGCAAAACAAATGTTTGAGTTGGGTTTGGGGACAGGGTTTTCCAAAGTAAACCTTCAAAAAAACTTGAACTTAAAAGAGAAGGATCTCCTACCACAGGATGCTTTAGCTAATAAACTTCACAAAACTAATTATAACACATATAGATGAAATTTGGTGTGCTGACTTAGTTGATATGCAAGAATTTAGCAGGTGGAATAAAGGTTATAAACAATGATTGTAGATCCATTTTCAAAATATGGATGGATTATTCCTCTAAAACATAAGACTGGACTTACTGTTAGAGATGCATTACATACAGTTCTTACTAGAATTCCAAAATTTCTATGGGTTGATAAAGGAAAAGAGTTTTATATTAAAAATGTTTAAGAACTATGTGATATATATAAAATAAAGATGTACTCAACAGAAAATCTTGAAAAAAATTCAATTAATTTAATAGGACAAAAATAAAATGTGGAAATAATTCACAAAACAAAATCATACACAATATTTAGATATACTTCTTGAAATTTTAAATGAATAAAATAATACAAAAACTCTATAAAAATGACTCCAATTGATGGATCAAAAACAAAAATTGAAGATGAAGTTTACAACAATTTGTACAATGAGAGTAACCACACTAGTACCCTTAAAGCTAAATTTAAAGGAGGTGACAAAGTTAGAATAAGTAAACTTAAAAGGAATGTTTTTGATAAAGGTTAAACACCAAACTGGACTGAGGAAATATTTGTTATTGATAAAATAAAATTTACAGGCCCTATAACATACAAATTGAAGGATTTAGCTGATGAAGAAATATAAGGATTATTTTTTTGAATATGAATTACAAAAAACTGATCAAGAAATATTTAGAATTGAAAAAGTGTCAAGAAAAAAGAATGGAATGGTATTTGTTAAGTGGCCAGGATATCCTGATAAATTTAAAGGTTGGATAAAACAAAATTAAAATTCCTTCATTATTATTTCAATAATGTTTTGTTTCTTTATTTGAATATTCTTAAAAGCTATTGTTTGATCCTGTTTTTTTTAATTTTCAGTTAAGTGATAGTGCTTTCCTTTATATGTAGTATGAATATTATACATTTTCTTTCCTGAATAGTGTTTTATTTAAATTTTATCATTCATTTTTTTACTAATGTTTTAATTTCATGTTCTTTCCTTTTTCTTATTTCTTCTTCCTTTTCCATTTCACATTTATACACTATTGGTTTTTGTTTCAATTTTTTTTATTGTGTTGTACATTTAAAAGATTGTCTTGATATTTATTTGCAAAATTCTTGATATATCATCCTTTTTCAATCTCTTCTAGCATTTTGTTATCTTTTGATTGAGCGTCAGTAACCAGAGAAATTTTTGGTTTACATTTACTCTTCATTGAATATTTATTTACTTGACTATCTTTTGATCTCAAATGCCAAGTAAGCATTGTTTCCAGACTATTAAAAGTTGATCCAATGTAAATTTTATTTGAATTTTCAAATTCTACTTTATATATCTTTCCTTCTTTATAGTCACTATTAAACTTAGCATTACATAATTCAAAATTAGCCATTAGATGATTTTTAAATTCTTTATGTATATGTGAATGGTTAAAGTAAATATATTCAAATTTTGGTGTTCTAGATAAAGCAGGATATACTTCTTTTTTATACATCACATTTTCATCATATATATTATTGTACAATCAGTGTGGTGATTCTAGCAAATAAGAAGAGAATACAGTTCAAACTATTTCCATTTTACAAATGCTTCACTCTTTATATACAATACTATTTACAATATGTACAAATATGACAACAACCAGTCACCAACATGAAAAGCTCAAGGTCTGGTGATAAATAATAACAAATTCTGGCCAATGCTACATGCTGCCCAGGCCAGACTCCGAGATTTTTCATTGTGTGCCCAATGGATGAGGATCCCACCCAAAGGGGATCCATTCAACAGCTCTTTGCTCAAACATGCAAAAACTAATGACTGGACTCAGCTGACTCCTATCAATTGGGTTAACCTTGTGGCAAGGCATTGGATTTAATCTTTGACACCAGGTCCATTACCAATTGTGGCTGGCAATGACTGAGAACAACAGATAAAAACCATATTTTGGCATTGCAGCATCATTCAACAGCTCCTCACTCAAAAATGCAAAAACTAAGGTGTAGACTCAGCTGACTCCTATCAATTGGGTTCATCTTGTGGAGAGGCATAGGAATGCTCTGAATCATGTCAGGGTCACCATGTAGAATCAGTGGTGTGATTCTAGCAAATAAGAAGTGAATACAGTTCAAACTATTTCCATTTTACAAATCCTTCATTCTTTATGTACAATACTATTTAAAATATGTACAAATATGACAACAACCAATCACCAACATGAAAACCACAAGGTCTGGGCAATAAATATTAACAACTACTGGCCAATGCTACATTATAGGGTTCATTGATGTCACATCCTTGAAATTTATACACTGTTAAACAAAATGAGGGAATAAAATTCTTTCTGAAATCATCAATAGTAAATGTTAAATCACTATTTAATTTAATGTATTCATTGTGCATTTCTTCTATTTTAAATTCCATAGTATTAAATATCTGTTGCTCTTTCATAGTATTGGTAGCCATTACAGGCAAATATTTCATATATATCAATGCAATTATTATATTTTAATTTTACTTCTAAAGGAAGTTCCCCTTTTGTTTATATAAATTCTTTGCAGCATTCTTTTGTAACTAGTTTTCTTCTTTTGTTTAGAAAACATATATTTCAAAACAAAGGTATTATCTCATTAAATTGCCCTTCAATTTTGTTTGTTTGTAGTAATGATTTTAACATATTGTAAGTTTTTGTATCATACCTACTAGTTTCTACTTTGTAACTCAATATTTTTTAGTTGGGCACATTTGCTTAATTGCAGGTGACATCAAGTAATTATACTTAATTGAAGAATGGCTTTCTACAGGTGAACATTGATTTGGATCACCAAACATATTAACAGTATATTTATATTGAAGAAACCCTTGATAAATTTTTGATATCCATTTATTTGGCACCATAGAAAATTCATCTATAAATATCTCCTTGTTCTTTAAATCTTCTAATTTGTTATAGCTATATTCAGAAAAATATCTATCAAATGTATAGCCAGTTTTATTAACACTCTTTAATCTTCTTCTTATGTTTCAATTGCTTTATTTGTATATGTAATGATAATAGGGTTTTTGCTCTTTTTAACAAGTTCACATAACTTTGTAGTCTTACCTGATCCTGCTGGTCCTACATAAATTGTTCCATTACCATCTTCACAAATATATGATTCTATATATAGGTTTTCCCTATGTTTTTCAATTATGTTACATCAACTTTATACATAAGTGGTTTGCAAATGTATGTGGAATTAAATGCAATATCTTTCTTGTATTCATATATTTTTTTAGGATTTGTAATATATATTCCATCTGTATTTATTGCATATAATTTTAAATCTATTGTACAAACTTCATCTATCAATTTTAGGCACTGCAAAAAATTGAATTAGATATAACAAACCAGTTTATAGATTGTTGTCACATGTTTGCTTCTTAATTGTGTATATATTGTCAAATTTGTGAATAATTATATTTTTTTTTGAAATCATTGCTTCAGTCCAAAAATTCATTGTGGTTTCATATTCAGCACATGTGAAGCCATAGTTAGTCTTATTGTACTTTCTACCCAATTCTCAAATAAAACTATTAGCTAAATTTTAGCTTCTTTTTCTGGAAAAGTTAGGTATATATTTTATATATATATTATATATTTTATAAAATACTGAAAAGTTTCTGGCTTCAAACACATCTTTGCTAATAATTTATATTTAATATTAGAAATAGGCATATTCCATTTATTTATTAAATATTTTATTAAGGTGTATGAATAGAAACTAGATTCTATTTTTATAGAACTACCTATATCCAAAGCATGACAAAGATCTATTTCATCAACATAGAATTTTTCTTTATATATATTAAAATTTAATTTATCATTTTCTAAGAATTTAGTAATTTTATCATGTATAGTATAATTTGGAATTGGATCCTCATTTTTATAAATAATAGAAGGGTAACATTTACATATATCTATACAAACTACTGAATTATAAAAATACTCTATGAATTCATGTAAACACCATTATAGTGCCTTAATGTGATTCTAGAATGTATCCATTTTGTTGTTCAAATAAATTATTAGCAAGACTTGAATATGATTGATTTGACCAAATGAAATTATAGGTTTTGTAAATTCCAAATAATTTATTACATATCAATCTTTGCTCAGCATATGATTCATTTAAAACTATCATATTTGGATTGTGGTCTAAGAATCCATCAAGTATACCTCTGTTGTTCTAATGAGTATAATCTATGTAATAGTAGAAATTTTCTATATAGAACAGCAAAGCCTCCACAATATAAACACATACAGGTAATAAAATAACAAAAATCTTTTGTTTAAAGTGTTTAAGATCTTCCAACTGACTTAATTTTTTAATTTTCTCATGCCTATTTGACCATTTTAAGACTTTCATATATTTTAAAATGTTATTAGTACCCTCTTGATTAGCTTTTGATGCAGTCAATTTTAAATCCTTGTCTAAAATTGGAAATAAATTATTATCTTTCACAATATACACTAATATTATACCTGAGGAAATATTTATATGTGAAATAAACTTTCTATACAATGGGTTAAAATCTTAACATTTTTATGACAAGCTTTAAGCCAGTTTATTAATTCATTTGAAAATATTGTTGGACCATTTAATACAAATTTATACATTTCTGTTCTTAAAATATCTTTAGTGTATCTCTTAAAATCCCATTTGTTTCTAACTTGGTGCCAAATACAATCTAAAACACATTCTTTATTTCATAATTTATATAAATTTATAAAACTTTTCTGTTCTATATTTTGGCCTTTTGTTTTCATCTATTTTATATTGCAGTGTAACATCCTCTACCAGGCATCATTACTATTTATCTCTTGTTACTGTATAACACTAGTCGTATTTCTGTGGTTAGGGATTTACCTAATTATATACTGCTTGGCTTTTGTTTCTGTTAGCATAAAGTAAGCTAGAATTAACTGTTCACTATTTAGGTGATGAAGCCATGTGGTAATTTCTCCAATGATTGATAGTGGGCATCTGCCTAAAGCTGATCTCCACATCCAGTTTCACCAACTCCTTTGATGTTCCATCTGGTTGAGTTCCAAGCCTCAGCTCATTGATGCAATTTATGTGTACCCTATCCTAGCTCAGTGCATACTCAAGAATGACACAATTTGACTTAACCTTAATTTAGTATAAGTGTTCAATCTTTTTGCAACCTGACTTGTTACTAGCTTCTCATTTGATATTACATGTAGCCATTACTGAAATATATTGGCTTTTCTAAATATATTAGTTTCAAGCAGCTTCCTAACTTACATCTATAAATTAATAAATGTATGGTCACTTTATTGGTCATTTATTGGTCACTAATTTGGATCTAAAATAGTATTAAAATATTCCCCAACTTTTGATCATCCAACCATTTGTTTGTAGCAAATTATTCTTATACATGTAGTAAATGATTGCTAGTCAACTAATTGAGAGAAAAACCCCCATTCCTAACCTATGTGCACTTTCATAGTCTGGCACAGGGACCCTTGAATCATGCTCTGTAATGGATCCAGACCACTACTAAACACCACTCAATTAGCTCAACATCATATTAAATATTCAAACTGTTATAGTAGAACCAAATAAGAATTCCAAATAAAATTCTTTATCAATTGCTTACAGTATTTAATTTGTATTTACAGTAATTCCAGAAAAGTACCTGTTGATTTCAAATTTAAACTTTTCTTCTGTGAAGATGGTGGCTAAAAATAATGGAAGTGATTTTGCCCCCTCATTTTGCCCCCTTGTTTAGCTTAAAATTTAATTAAATAATCAAACTGTGTCAAGAAAATAATATAAGAATTCAAAATGAATTTCTTTATCAATTGCTTTCAATGATTTTTATCTATTTATAGTATTTCAGAGAAAGTACCTGTTGATTTTGAATTGAAATCTTTTGCCTACCAATATGGCAGCTAAAAATAATGGAACTGATCTTGCCCCCTGGTTTTGCCAAAAGTATTTTTATTGACTGATACTAATCTCTCTTTTTTGACACATGTTGTTTCTTGGTTGCATAATACAAATAAACCTGAATAAATCTAATTAATCTAAATACAATATTTCTAATCATCATTTCTTCAATCTTATTCTCACTTTGCTCAATGTTTACAGCTTATTTTTGATTTGTTTGGATGATGCTACAGCAGTAGAGATACAGATTTTATTAGATGTTCAAATATATTTTTTTGGTATTTCTTATTGTAATATCCTCTACCAGGCTTTATCACTGTTTGTCTACTGTTACCTTGTAACATTAGCTGTGTTATTGTGGGTAAGGATTTACTTTTTGTTACTGCTTGACTAGTTTCTTCTATTACATTATGTAACCTCAATTAACTATTCACTTTTTAGGTGACAAAGCCATGCAGTAACTTCTGTAGTGATCTTCTAGTGGGGATCTGCCACATCCAATTTCACTATTCCATCCAATGTTTGAGTGCTACTTCTCAGCTCAATCAAGATAGCTTATGTGTACCCTACATTAGCTCAGTGCTTACTCAAGACATAGCACAACTCAACTTAATCTCTATTGTGTAAAAGTGTTATATCTATTTGCAACCAGAACTGTTACTAGTTGTTCATTCAATATTATATGTAGCCAAAACTGAAATATATTGGCTTAGTTAAATAAGTTCTAGTTGAACATCTTCCTAACTTACATTTATAATTACTACATGTAAGGCCATTATCAGTCGAATATAGGTCACTTAGTTTAGATCTAAAACTGTATAAAT
>CABFPE010000787.1:160402-173648 GCA_900660155.1 Hofstenia miamia
CTCAATCAAGATAGCTTATGTGTACCCTACATTAGCTCAGTGCTTACTCAAGACATAGCACAACTCAACTTAATCTCTATTGTGTAAAAGTGTTATATCTATTTGCAACCAGAACTGTTACTAGTTGTTCATTCAATATTATATGTAGCCAAAACTGAAATATATTGGCTTAGTTAAATAAGTTCTAGTTGAACAACTTCCTAACCTACATTTACAATTACTACATGTATGGTCATTATATTGGTCAATTATCAGTCATCAATTTAGATCTAAAACAATATTAAGATAATTCCTAAGGTTTGGTCATCCAACCATTTGTTGACAGTGAGTTATCTGATACATGTAGAAGAGAAATGCTAGTCAGCTAATTGATAGAAAACCCCTACACCTAACCTAAGTGCACTTTCATGGCCTGGCACAGGAACCCTAGAATCATTCCCTGTGATGTATCCAGACCACTACTAAACACCACTCAATTAGCTCAACATTGTATTAAATAATCAAACCTTTAATAAGATGAAAAATAAGAATTCTAAATAAAATTCTTTATCAAATGCTTACAGTAAGTTTCAATGTATTTATAGTATTTCAAAAGAAGTACCTGTCAATTTAAATTTCAAACTTCTGCCAAGATGGAGGTGATAAAATAACATAAGCATCGTTTTGTCAAAAGTATTTTTATTGACAGATACATTTATCTTTTTATTGACACATATTTTATTCTTGGTTGCATTTTACAAATTAATCTGAAATCATAGCAACTAATTGATTGTAATATTTTTTAATTAACTCCTTTTCAATCTTAGTCTCTTCTGTGATGTTTGCAGCTTTTTTCTGATTAATTTTGGATGATGCTACATTATATCCTTTTTTTCTATACATTTTATCAGATTTTTTTCTAAATGGAAATATGCCTCCATATTTCTTTAAAAATTTTCTATCTATATTTTTTGGTGAGTGTCTTCTAAAATGTTTTAACATCTTCCTATATATATATAAAATAGAAAAAATATTTTTATAAATAATTTTATTGTTTGCTAACATTCTAATAAGTTGCTTTTTGCAATCTATGGGTTGTTATTGGATTGAGTTGTGGTTATACCTATTCAAGTAAAAATTCTTGTAATTTCTTAAAAAAGAGTCCCTTATAAGATCCTATTACAGGTTTTATGTTTTGCTTAAAAAATTGAATTTGAAAGTACAGTAACAATTTCATTGGAAAATAAAACAATAGGATGTGATGGGATCCTAATGAGACAGTAATCTTTCAAATTCAACAAAAATGGTAAATATCTCATCAAATAATGTTTTAATCATTTTGAAACCCTTCTCAATTGCTTTTAAATGAAAAATTATGTCTGGAAATTTATTTTCAAGGGAATAGGTTAATGGGTTATCATAGAAATTGATAATTTCTATGTAAATGCAGGTTCATGGCTTGGATCAAGGACCCTTGAATCACTCCCAATGTGTGACCAAGCCACTACTAATGCATCTACTGTTTAGCTTGACATTGATTAATAATAAGCAAACCAAATTAAATCTAAAGATAAGATTTCCAAAGAATTTACTTCAACAATTTTCCAAATTGATTCTCACTCTATTTATAGTTTCAATTTCAAGAAATACCTGTCATTTGAAATTTGAATTTATCATCTGCCAAAAACAGCTAAAAATAGTGGAAGCATTATTGCCCCCTTTGTTTTGCCAAATTGTTTGTCAACAAGTACTAATTGGCAATACTGTTTCTTAGTTGCATTTTCATTTTACAAACATAATGATGATAATTAAATTTAAATTGTTTTTAATTCATATTGAATAAATAATAATTTGATGTTAACTCTATTAACTGACTAATCATCTGATTTTCTCTTCTTAGAATTATGCTTTGGATTATGCTTCATTTATATCAGTCATTACATTAGTGCCATTTTTAATTTCTAGAATTTTACTATTCAAGTAATTCTTCTTATTCAAGAATTTGTTTAAGAAGGACCATTTGTTTTTAGCTTGTGTTAGATTATCAAAAAACTGTTTGTCTTCTTTTTCTCTCAGTGAGGCCTTCATTTTGGCAAGCTTAGTTTTTATGTTATTATAAGAGCCTAAATTCACGTCAGACTTGTTATTTTTGAGAGAGATCCATGCTTTTTCCTTTGCTAATTCCAAATCTTTGATTTCCTTTTTACAAATTTTACTACTTGTGATTTTAACATATTTAATTTTGTATGGTGCATTTGCAATTAAACACATTTGTAGTCATTTTATGAGGAAGACCATCATTTTGCTTGAGTCAGGTAAAGTGTAGACATAATCTCAGGGAGAATTCTGCAAATAACTGATGAATTTGTCATTGTTGAAATTTGCAAAATTTTTCTTATTTCTCATTTTTCTAAAGTTGTGATGTAATGAATAGACAAGGATTGTGATCTGAAAGGGAATTAAAGATGAAATTTGAAAAGGTAATACCTTGCAAGTCCATTAAGAGATAATCAATTAAGTTGTCACGTCATGTTGTTGCTCATTTGTTTATCTGATCTACCTGCAGTTCATCACATAAGCAGTGGATGTGTTTGGCTTCTTCCAAAGAAAAATAATTGATATTATAGTCTCTAAACAGAACAATCTCTTTATTCAAAGACAGTGCACTTTACACTTCAGTTTTTTTAAAATTAATGAATTCCTTAGAGTAATGTTTATTAGGACAGTAGCTCCTAGATAACAATTTAAGGGCTAAACAATGTTGTTTTGGGTTGTTATGTGGTTGTTTTATGTGCCAAAAACAACGTTGTTTTAACATCAAAGTGGTACCCATTCATTAGTTGAAACAATGTTGCTTCAACAACATCACATTAGGTTGCTTTTTGGTTGTTTTTTATGAATGAAACAACAATATTTTGAGGTCATAACAACATTGTATTATGTTGTCACATTATTGTTTTAGCATTACTTTTATATGCAAAATAAAATTTTATATTGCTAAGCTTTTCAAAAATTGCAGTTTAAACAAACACAAGCCAAATATAGGGCAGACCACTATCTTTGAGATACTGTCAAGCATACTCAATACAAACATTTGTTAAAGATTTAAATGAATGTCTTGTATATAAATGATAACAATGAGCATAAAAATCTGCCAAATTTAACAAAAATTTAAAAATCTAAGATTAATCACAATTTTGAAATCATACTTTCTTAAGTCATGAAAAATCTCTTTGGCTTCTTTGTAACTTATGTTAGTTAACAGTCAATATCAAGGTGTCAGAATATTCATGAATAAATTATTTTGAAAATTCACTTAAATGGTATATTATAATTGTTCACAAATTAAAAATTTCAAAAAAGGTTTTGCAAATCCTTTTTTATATAAAATGATCTAGTAATAAAAATAACAAAATGAGTTTTATTTGCAAGCATCTGCCACTGATTATTTTTTTACTAAAGTTATTATTATGATGTTAGTGGTTGCTGCAACAACCAAAAGTATGAAACAATAAACAATGTAAAACAACCAAAATTGTTTTCTGGGCTGATGTTTATAAGTGATAAGTGCTGACATCTGACTTTTCTTTGTTTTTCAAACTTCTACCCATAGTGTTTCAATTTTTACATGGATTGGCTCTAGTTCATGATGTCTAACAGGATTCATGAAACATGGTATAAGGAGCATAAGTCCACCTCCTTTTGTGTCTCTATTTTTGCAAAAACTTTTATAGTTTGCATTACTTAAATTGAATAAGTCATCTGGACTATTGCATTGCAACCAGGTTTCTGTGAATGCATAGATAGTGTTCTTACTGAGTGAAGATGGTATCTCTTTTAATTCATTGTAATGTGCTTGGATACTTCTAGTATTCAAATATGCAAATTTAATGTTGTTTTTGAAGCTGTCTGTAATGCTTTTTAACTCACTGCTATCAAAAATTTCAGAGCCAGGGTTTTGCTGAATATCACCTGATAGAATAATTAGCATCTGTACTATTATTGTTAAAGCAATTGAGTATAATGCTTGGTGAAAAAACCATATAATTTCATAATAATTTCTATAATGACTAGCACCTGATTTATTATGATACACTAATAGATGTCTAATATATATAAATTGATTATAATAGAGGGATTTTCTACTACATGTCCATTCATTGTAAATTGTTGTATACATTCATTATTTTTCCTTGTTGTGAAATCATTCCTCTAAAAAACTCAGCCTACAAGTGCAATGTTTATTGAAGCACTAACAACTGGATCACTTGGCAATCTTTTTGACAAGTTATAAACCACCACTTCTCAATGCTACAATCCTCTAATGCAAGGGTCAATCCCACTGTCAACACCTATTAAAGAAAAGAATCATCACCAGCAAAAGAGAAGACACCCACAGATTAATAGTAGTTCTATACCCCATGAAAATGTGGATAATGTTTTGCAGTGTTTAAACAATGTGAATTCACAGTGTACCTTTGCAAGTGCATGTTCAGTCCATTATGAAAAGAGAAATCAGATGTATAAATCAGTGTCAAGATCATATATTGTTAGATTAAGCATAAAGTTTTGTGCTGAGCAATGTCTAATATTAGAATACATGTACAAATTCCTGTAAATAATATATTATTAATACATAAAAAATATAAGCAAATGGTATTTAAAAAGTAGATCAATAAGAATGTTGAGAAAATTACAACCTAACAAATTATGGGTTAACATGCTGAAAAACATTGACTATAAGAAATCACTTAACCATGGCATAAACTTCACTATGACTTGAAATTAAAAGCATTTTTCATAAATATTACAGCCCATGCATCAAGTGTTAGATCAAATATTGCATAAAAATACAATTTTTAATAAGTATTACAAACTAGTACAAACATGATGAAAGTAAAATAATTCAAAGGATCAAATGCATACCAATGCTTACATGAGAAGATGTATTTGAAAGCTAAAGCATTTAAAGATGCTATGTCACCATTTGTTGATTGTAAATAGAAAACTTAATAAGTGCTCAGTGAATAAATTCACCCCAACATTGCTACAAATTACTGAATGTTGAATAAAGACCCAATTTTAAAATGTATATTCATTAAAATTCAACAATAATCATACCTATTTAAAGAATGGGTTAATCATACATCACATAATCAAATTATGAATAGTTTTAGAATTTACATATGTGCATGTTGGAGAATTTGTTATATATATATATATATATATATATATGATAGCAATGTCAGATTTTTTTTCCATGCTTGTATTTACAATAACTGTTATTAATTTATTTCAATCTTAGAAATATATGTGTAATTTCAACAAAGCACATTACCAGACAGAAATGGTGAAAATTTACTCATTTTAACTAGAACAATGTATTTTTAATGCTATAATCAATCTTTGTGGAGAGCTTAATTGTTGAGGTTGCCTTCTTATTTACTATGGTAAGTCATTTTTATGCTTTGAAATGTGAAATTCTCTTTGTATGTCAGAGATTTCAATGCTTTATAACACATAGCAGGGGTTACTATTGTATCAATCATCCATCATTAATTGTACAAATGAGATATATCATGTTATTAAGCACATAACTCTTTGAATAGTTAAATCAACTATAAGAGAGGATAAGATATATTTAAACCATTACATAAAGAGATTGTTATATCTAGTAGCATGCTAATAATTTGCTAATACAGTAAAACATGTTAGAATTTTTATTGTTCATTGCAAAAAAGGAGAGTTCACAGTAAATTTAGATATGGAATTATATATTTATTGAATAATTATTCAAAAAAACCACTATTATCACAATCAATTCTTGCAAAAAAATTATATTGTATGAATATTAAGTGTATAAATTCAAGCAAAATGATGGTAAAACAAAAAGAATTTATGTGGATGGTTTATTATCATTGCTTTAAGACAAATAAATTTAAGAAAACAACAAAAAAATATTCTTGTGAGCAATTCATGTGGAGATTTGTTAACTTCTTACAATGCATGATAATTTATAAGAGAAGGCGAAAAAAATCCCCCAGTAAACAAAAACAGTGTTCAATTTTACAGTGCTTACTCAAGACTAGACACAACTCAACTTAGTCTCAATTTGTAAAGTGTACTGTATACTTGCAACCTGAATTATTACTAGCTGCTTACTTAATATGGTATTTAGCATTTTCCAAAATATATTGGCTTTAGCAAAATAATTAGATATCTAGCAGCTTCCCATCCTACATGTAATAATTGATACATGCTCAGTCACATTATCAGTCACATTATAGTCATTAATTCAGATCTAATACAATGTAGATATAAATTCCTAAATTTGGCTTACTAGCCTTATCTCAAATAGATTATAGTTAATACATGTAAGAGAATGATCAATAGTCAGCTAAACAGAAATAAATACTCTTAACCATAGTCCTAACATAAGTGCACTTTGATGTTTTGGCACAAGGAACCTTGAATCATTCCCATGATGGATCTTTGCCACTACTAAACACCAATCATTTAGCTGAACATTCTATTAAGTAATCAAACCATAGCAAAAAACAAGTATAAGAATTCCAAAGAAGTTTCTTTATCAATTGTTACAATGAGTTTGAATCTATTTATAGTTAACATGAAAAAGTACCTGTTGATTTCTAATTTTGCTTTGTTCATCTGCAAATATGGCTACAAATAATGGAAGTGAATTTGCCCCCTTTGTTAGTAGGATCAACAAATACTAATTCTAATCAATTACACTGATATTTCTTGATTGCATAATACAAACTAATTTAAGTTGATGATAAAGTTTTATAATATATTTCTGATCACATTAAAATTATATCTTAAGTTTCTTTAACTGCCTTTCTTTCATTAGCAGCTTAATTTGTTTGATGATGCTACCCCCCTCCTCAGCTTGTGTTATTTTTAGTACAGCTCATTCTCTGTGTACCAATGCATCCACTTTCTGTATTATTAGTTCTGCTTGCTGATCCTCCCAGTTTCTTTTCTCAAACTCTGGCTGTTTTGTCATCTTCAGTACTGCTTCTCTCTCTGTAGTTACTGTGTTTGCTTATCTTAGAAATTTTGCTTCTTTGATATTCTCTGATATCAGTGTTATCTCTCTGAGCTCATTCATCTTTCACAAAAATATCTCATAATATTTTTGGTATAAGTGGATGCCTTTTAATATGATCATGAGTGCAACTTGGCATCAGCTTGGCTCATATGGGCTAATTCATCAGGTATCACTGTTTCTGGGTAGAAAAATGTAAAGACTTTTCTCAGGCTTTGCATATTTGCCACATCATTGCAGAAAAAACTGATGTTATCTCTTACTTCCTGTTCTGTTATTTTGTTTGGTCATTATTATTAATTCTCATCATCATTGCCATTTCCACATGTTTTGTGACATCATAACAGTGATATTTCTTTTCCTAAACATCCATCCATACCACATTGTGTACTCCCACATCATTTACACCTGAGAATAGTATTATTGCCTTAAATGTGCAGCTTTAAATTTCATTTTGTAAGTCCTTTAACTGTATGCTATTTGGCTTCCCTTGTGTGTATAGGTGATTGGGAATTATCATACCTTCAATGTACACTCTTTCCACATTGTCATTCCTTAGCATAATCTTTTTTGATTTTTCATATTCTTGTTTTTTGACTATTCTCATTGCCTTCTCATTTGTATTTGTGTATGATTTATACTCATGCATAAATGCTTTTTGCAACTCTGACATCTTTTGGCAACCTCCATCTTGGCAATATCATTGGTATTGAGACTGTTTCTGGTGGTGTACATATTAATATCTTCATCTCTATCTGTCTTTCTATCTCTTTGTATGACCCTGTCATTGATAAAGCTGTGGCTAGCCCTATCATCACAAGGTAATTTGTTTTTCATCTGTGGTTGTGTCCCAGAATGCTTGAGTTAGTGCTTTCTTACTCATTTTCAATCATATATTTTCTTTTATTTCTAGTTTTGATGTAATGCACTCAACATTGATGGCTAGCCAATTGCATGGTTTTAGCAGTTTTTCCAACTCTGTTTTAGTGAATGCCTCTGTGAACATGAGCTTCATAGTCACCACTGTTTCTAGCTTTAATTTCTTTACTTTCTTTTGTTACTTTGATCTCCACTAGAAATCTTTCATCTTCTGTATCAATCTGTTCTATCATTCATGCTGGACTTACTCATCTCCACTTTTCAATATTTATTTTGTCAATTGTTTCCTGCATTTTCAGGGATAATAGTAGTTGTGTTGATGTTAGCAATTCTTCTTTGTCTAAGATTTCTCTTTTGGATTTTGTCACCATTTCTCAAACTTCTATGGGCTCTTTTATCTCACCCTTCTTCATCCTCTCCACACTTTTTATGATTTTGGTAAATGTGCATCACAGACTATCTCTTGCATATCTCTCTATGGCTTCTTCAAGAATCATTGCACATTTTTGTCTGTTATTGATTTTCTTATATCTTCAGTGTTTGCCAGTTTTCTCTTAATTATTTTCTTGGTTGTTAGCCATGGTTGTTTCTTGAATTGTCTTAACTGCATTTCAGACATTGCACCCACATGTATTTTTTCATTGGCTCTAGGAATATTGAAAGTTTGCTCAGACATATTCCAATCTTGTTTGCTATTTCCACTATCAATATTTTCCCCATGTGACTTTTGTTCACTATTATCTGGCAAATGGCTTTTTCTAGCAACTGCATCAGCTTTTGTCTCTTATCCAGTGATTCCATTTTCTCAATGTGGTCTTTTAAGAGCAAGTTCTTTGTTTGCATATTAATCAGAGATAACACTATTTCAAATTTCTTTACTCCTGCTAATTTGTGTCTTCCCTGCCATGAATTTGGCAGTTTGATTTCCTTATCTTCCATTGTGAAGATCACTAACAGCCAGGCTGTTGTTCTATATCATATCTCCAGTGCATTTTTCTCTTCTAATATTCTTTGAAGTCTTTCTTCATATTAAGCTCATAGGCACGATTTACTGCTGTTAGGGCCACCTCTATTGTTTCTTGGAATTACTGTGATGGTGCTTCTATCTTTATTACTGGCAATTCTTTCTGTTTTCTTTTGTAGCTTCACGTTTTTCCAAATCTTCTGAATTTGTTTTAAGTGTTTGTGTCATTGTGTGAAACTGCACTTAATAAAAAGTGTGTTAGCTTTCTCAACACCTTTGTCTTCCATCATTAATTCTACTATTTTGACTTGGCTATATAAGTTGATTGCAATGCATGGATTGACCATGATCCTGTAGACTTGCACCCAGTAGTCAATTTGTAAATCAAAGCAAATTAGTTCTGATATCATTGTATCTATTGGTTCTTTCTTTCAGAGGAATACATTTTGAAATTGCATGCAGGTATTTAGGAGGTGTTTGGGGATATCTTCCAATGTTGATTTTGTTATAGTTATGATGTGAACTTTTAGTACTTTCACCAGCATTAGTGTTTGATCCAAATGCTTTTATTGATGTTTATTGTATTTTTTTCTTAAAACATATATGATCATTAGGTTATGTTTGTTTATTTTTACTTCTGGGATTTTTACTATTTGATCTATGTATGCCATAATGCTTTGTGTTGTTTTAAGAGTGAAATCTTCATCAAATATAATGTGTACTGTTCTCCACATATATGGCCTATCAAGCATTTAGTTCATTTCTCTTGGATAGCTAATTATCATGTTTACCATTAGTCTATTGTTGGCATCTAGCATCTAGGTTTCTTCCCTCCATTTTTGCCACTTTCCTTATGTGGGCTTTTGTATCTGGTTAAAGTTTTTCAAATACATTGTGTCTCATTTTTGTAGTCCCCATGAAATAAGGGTGAAACATTTCTCCATCAATTTTTGACATCAGCTTTTCTCTTTCTTTAGATTGTACAGTTTGCTCTGATGTAGTTTCCAAGGAGGTGTGTAGCTGGGTCATCTTTAGTGGTAATCTGCTGGTGCTTGCTTCACAGTCCATTAGCAGTGAATCTGTGCTGATAGTCTATACTGCTTCACCCTTGAGTCAGCTTGCAGTTGACTCTGTCAACACTTGACTGGTTGTGGGTTCCATTCTAATACCATCAGCCTTGAATTGCTTCTGTATCATCATGGTCCTTCCCCCACTTACACCTTCTCCTGGATCTCTGGCTGTCCCACTGCCCTTGAATCAGCAACCTTTGGAAGGAAAGTTGTGCTGCTGTTCACCAGTTCTCTGTGTGCCCTTGAATTGGCTTTGCAGATCTCTGGTGGGAGAGGCTTTCTGTCTATTTGTCTCCCTGCCCTTGAATCAGCCTTCTTGGAGGCCTTCTCACTCTACATCATCTGTTAGTCAGTTCTTGTCCCTTCTGCCCTCAAATTGACGTCCAGTTTGAGAACTCCTTCTTATCCTCCTTCTCCTGTTAGTTGTTGAGAGCTCCTCTGGTCTCTGATTTCATTGCACTCTCTTCCTCAGTGGTTGGTGCATCATGTTCTTCTATTTTCCTAAATTCAGTTAGTAAATTTAGATCCCATATTTCAGGATCATATATATATATTTATTTCTCACTGCCCTCTGAGGCATTGCTCTTTCTCTTAAACTTTCATTTCCAATGTCTGCTATGAATTCTTTGTCAAAGTCTGCCTCAGGCAAACTATCTAAATCATACATATTGTATACTAATTCATTGCCATTAACCTGACTTATTTTAAATTCACTGTTCTCATCTACCTTAATTATCTGCAATGTCTTCCAATGCTCTCTTGAGGTTTTGAAAATGTAATAGTCTATTATTGTCTAGCAAGTATTCATTGTTTGGTAATGTCAGTATTGTAGTTTAGGGCATAGACCATACTGTTTTTAGTTTCTGAACGTTATTTGTGTCAGTGAGTTTTATTGGTGTGAATGCATATACCCTATCTCCTACCTTATGTGCATGACCATAGATTTTTCTATTACAATTACCTTGCTGTCTCACAGCTGATTTCTTGATGTTGTGGCACATCATCTTGTTAATTGCTGTGATTTGGTTTCTTAGTTGGTTCACATATTCATTGTCCATTCTTTTACTGTAATTAAAATATTGCATTGATAGAGGCATGGTGGCCCCTCTGAAAACATGGCTTTAAAAGAGGTCATTCCCTTTGTTGAATGTACCAAAGTATTATAGAAATACTCTACCATCTCAATTACTCTCTCCATTTGTTTCTGCCTATTCTTGATGTTGCCACTCTTATTAATTTAATTAATGTTTGATTCAACCCTTTTACTGCTCCATTTGCCCATGGGTCATATGCTGTTGTTCTTTCTCTCACTATTTCCAGCAGCTTCTCCATCTCTTAGAATAATCCACTCTTAAACTGCAGTCCCTTATCTGTTATTATTGTTTCCATTTGGGCCAAACTTCAAGATCCACTCCATTAACATGATCTCCACTGTTGTTTCTGCTGTTGTATTTTTCATTGGGATCACTCTTGTGTATTTGGTAAAATTGTCTACATTCACCAACAGATGTTGATATCCCTCTTCATCCTTGGAAGGCATCTCCAAATCAATATGCATTATCTCATTTGGTTGTGTTGCAATGATTTTTTCCAACAGTGCCCTCTGCATCAGGAAATGTTGTTTGTTATTAAATAAACATGTATTACATTTGTTTATTATTTCCTCTGTCACCTTCCTTACTGCTGTGGTAATTAATCTCACATTAAAAATTTTCTTTTTCTATGTTATTCCTAGGTAGCATTTTTTGTGTATTTTCAGTATCTCCTCTCTTTTGTAGTAGTCAGAAATCACAATTCTGTTGTTTTGAGCCTTGAAATAAAGTAATCCATCTTTATTGAGTTTCCATTTGTACTGCTCATAATAGCTTGCTGTCTGCTTTGATAGAATTGTTTGTGGTTCCTTCAACTTTCTAATAATCTCATTGAGAATCACATCATTTCTCTGCTTCTCCACTATCTCATGTTTGGATACCTCTTCCTTCCATAGTATTGATAAAACTGCTTATCCCTTTTTATCCATGTTTATCTCAGGCAATCCCTCATACTCTGTGTGTGGTAGGAATTGAAACTGTTTTTCTCTCTGTCTGCTTTTGCTGCATCCCTTTGGTATTCAGGTAATGACCTTCAAAAGTCTGCATTATGTAATTTTCCTTTACAGTGTTTGATTGTGAACATAAATTCATTCAGATACTCAATCCATCATGATACTATTCCAGACTAGTATCCTGAGAATTTCTTTACCCAGGCTAATCTGCTATTGTCTGTATATACTATAAATTCTCTACCAATTACAAAGTGTCTGAATTTCTTAATATTTTGATTAATGCCAGCATCTCAAGCTTAGTCAACCCATAGTTCTCTTCACTTGCTTTTAGTTTCAGACTAAAGAATTGTAAGGGAACCTCTTTTCCATTTTTCAGTTGTCCCAGTGTTGCTCCAATTGCCACCTTACTGGCATCACAGTCTAAAATAAATTTCTCATTATAGTCTGGTTTATTTAATGATGGTAATTTTGCTAATTATTGCTTGATGTTGCCCAACTCCTCTTGTTCTTGCCACATCCATACAAATGGAACTGATTTCCTCATGAGCTTTGCCATCATTGCAGTTTTTCTAGCAATGTTCAAAATAAAGGTTCTATAGTAATTGAAAAATCCCATTATTCTCTGTATATCCTTCTTGTTATTTAGCTTTTCTAATTTTTAAGATCATCTCTCTTGCATTTTCCTTCATGCATATTCTACCTTTTTTGATCATGCTTCCCAGAAATACTATCATCTCCTTCAATATATCACACTAATTCTTCCTTGATGTTGTCCAACTTCTCTTGTTCTTGCCATTTAGTACTGATTTCCTCATGAGTTTGGTCATATTAGCAGTTTTTCTGGCAATGTTTGGGATAAAGGTGTTGAAGAATCCCATTGTCCTCTGTATATCCTTTTTGTTATTTGGCTTTTCTATTTTTCAAATCATCTTTCTTGCATTGTCCTTCATGCATATTCTACGTTTTTCAATCACTCTTACCAGAAATACTATCCTCTCCTTCAAAATATCACACTTATTTCTGTTTATTCAAAGTCCTGCTTTCTCTAATATTGTCAGTGTTATTTCCAGTTTCTCTAAGTGTTCTTGTGCCATATGGCTTGTTACTATTATATCATCTATGTAGGCATCAACTCCATCTTCCATTCTGTGTGTTTTATTCTTTAGTACTTTTGTGGTGTATCTCTGGAAAGTTGCTGGTGTATTACACAATCTAAATGCAATATATATATATATATATAT
>CABFPE010000787.1:186429-220496 GCA_900660155.1 Hofstenia miamia
AAATTTTTTCTAAAGCCCATACTCCTGAAAGTTATGCATTATACAAAAAAGCTAGGAATGTTTCTAATATAGAAAGTCGTGAAGCTCACAATGAGTATATTAAACATGAATACAGAAAATTACAGAACCAAAAGAGTAAATGAAAAAAATTGACCCCAAAGGAAATCAATACGTCTCCGGTTTTGAAATGTCCAATATTTTAAGTAAAACATTTGCAAACCTAGGTAATTATGAAGGTCCTCAAATAAAATTCTAGAAAATAAATCCTTATAGACACACACCTGAATTTGGTTTTCGATTATAATAACTTTTGAGGTAATTAAAGCAATCAAGAAACTAAAATCGAGCAAGTCAAGCGGCCCTTCAAAAATTCCAATATGGTTACTAAAAAACAACGCGAAATATATTGCTGAACCTTTAAATTATTTCTTTAATGAATGCTTAAAATGAAATATTTTTCTACGATTTTTTGAAACAGGCTCATATTTCTCCAATTTACAAAAAAGACGACTCAAAGTGTCCCAAAAACTATCGACCTATATCTATTGCATCACCACTCAGTAAACTATTTGAAAGACTATTGCACGAAGAAAATTATACTTCATTTAAATAATAATAAACTATGGTCCAAATTACGATTTGGTTTCAGAAAAAATTACTCAACATCAGGCGCACTAATACAAGCGACAGAAAAATGGACAACATTATTAGCCATTCAAACAAAATCACGCAAAAGTTGCTCTTCATAGCTCACTGCTCTTCCAATATAAGAGGGATTTCACCTCAACAAGAGCGAGTTAGAGACAGCATCCGTTTGAGGTATGCTATTGAAGCTGCTGATATGCCTACGACGTCTGTATGCAGCAAGGGAATCCCCATTGTACTTGCCCCACTTGTGGCTTCGTTGCAAGACGTCATAATGAATTGCGGGATATACTATCTGAAGCATTTTCTGAAGTTTGTATTGATGTTAAAAAAATCGCATCTCAAACAAATAACAACGGTGTCCTTGCCCTCTTCTTCTAACACTTCTGATGGAGCTAGGCTAGACTTTCAAATGATTTTGATTTGTTGATGTCCTTTTTTACTTCTACCTAAAGACTTTTAAAAGATTTTTGATTTGCTGATGTCCTTTTTTCCCCCTTTCCAAAGACTTTCAAATGATTTTGATTTGTTAATGTCCGGACGAAATTTAGGTTTAAAATGCTTTGGGATTACCAATAAGACGCTACCTTCTTTGAATTTATGAATATTATTTAAGCTTCTATCACAAAATTTTTTAAATAACTAAATATTGATATCGGGGATAATTATCAACTACGGTTTTAAATTTAGAGGGAAAAAAATTGTTAAATACTGACAATGGCTTTGTAAAGTAAGATATTTATCCGTATGTTTTTATTAAAATTATCAAAATTCTTAAAGAATGATGATTATTGGCTGAATATTTTGCAAATAAAAGCGATTTTCAAAAAAAAATCTACTGCATTCAATCCATGCAGTCTTAAACATACACCAATCACTGATCAATAATTTTTGGAAAAGAAATCATGTTATGGGCTTCATTCAAAATTTACCAATTCTTTAATTCATAGTTCAAATGAGTCATTGTGAACGCACATTCACACATGTTTGTAATCAATGATAAATAGAAGTATATTTGATGTCATAATCCATGTATTTTGACAACATTGGGAAAAATGTGTGCAACTGCACTATACACACATTGCTGCATTTCATTAGTGAATTTCATGCATTCTGTATGACTACTGATTTCTATCTATTTCCTACATCTATGGTGGCTTTTAGGAAAAATTTGATTGTCAATTTTTTTCATGATTAATGCACATGTTCCTGCAAAACTATCAGATTATTTCAATAAATTACACATATGAAAAATACAAAATGTAGAAATTGCTCTTAGTATATTCATATAAATTTTAAAATATATATCCAAATCAATGCATGCATTATAGCAAGCAGCTATTGACAGATTATATTTGATTTAAATCATTTTAGTTGAATGTTTGATATTCAGTTTGCCTTAACTTCATTTGCATTGCATAATTGAAAAAGAAATATAACNGACGAATTTTAGGTTTAAAATGCTTTGTGATTAGCAATAAGACGCTACTTTCCTTGAATTTATGAATATTATTTAAGCTTCTATCACAAAATTTTTTAAATAACTAAATATTGATATCCAAGATAAATATCAACTACCGTTTTCAATTATAGAGGAAAAAAATTCGTAAATACTGACAATGGCTTTGTAAAGTTAGATATTTATCTAATTTTTCTTATAAAAATTAACAAAATCCTTAAAGAATGATTATTGGCTGAATATTTTGCAAATAAAAGCGATTTTCAAAAAAAATGTACTGTATTCAATCAATGCAGTCTTAACATACACCAATCATTGATCAATGATATTTGGAAAAATAAATCATGTTATGGGCTTCATTCAAAATTTACCAATTCTTTATTTCATAGTTCAAATGATTCATTGTGGAAGCACATTCACACATGTTTGTAATCAATGGTAAATAGAAGTATATTTGATGTCATAATCCATGTATTTTTACAACATTGGGAAAAATGTGTACAAGTGCACTATACACAAATTGCTGCATTTCACTAGTGAATTTCATTCATTCTGCATGACTACTGATTTCTATCTATTTCCTACATCTATGGTGGCTTTTAACAAAAACTTGATTGTCAATTTTTCATATAAATTTTAAAATATATATCCAAATCAATGTATGCATTATAGCTAGCATCTATTGACAGAATATATTTGATTTAAATCATTTTAGTTGAATGTTTGATATTCAGTTTGCCTTAACTTCATTTGCATTGCATAATTGAAAAAGAAAAATAACAGATTTAACCATTTATGCAATATATGGTAGTGGAACAAGCATGAGTTAGGGTGTAATTGATCAGGGCTTGCAAGGTTTTTCTAAAATGCGTACCCATTCTGCAAAATTATTCTTGGGCTGATAAGTCAGGAAATTCAAAATTTTGTAGAAATTGTTGGCTAATAAGATCACAAATTTCCCTAACATATGATATATGAAACAAATGTCTATCAGAAAGCTACATTGAAAAATAATGACAAAACATTGACTATCTTATCTTACATATACAAGAAATACGAATTTGAAGATTTATTTAAACCATACAAACAAAAATTATATTTCTACAGAAACAGTAAAACAATTACCTAATATAAAGAAAATGAATGCATTTGATATTTCAATGTATATGTATTTCACATGCAAAGAATATAAAATTTAATAATTGCATACATTGATTTCCTACTCAATTGGATTTTTCATTATAATGCTGAAACGATCTTTAGATTGAATATTACTTTTCTTTGTTGTACATTATATAAATTGATTTGTCATGTTTGGTTTTACTGAATTGATCTTAAGCGTCAAAAATGTTTTCTTGATTAGTTGTCAAATTTAACAATATTACTTGTAATACAATATCGTAAAAATTTCAGAACAATATTGAAAAAGTCTTTGTCAACAATAATATGTAGGCAAATGACTATAATTTTTAATGTTTATAAAGCCTAAGAATGAGCCAAGACGCATTTAACACCTTAGGGCCCATAAGAAGACTGAAGTTGATTTAGCAGTAAAAACGTGTGATATTGCATTAAGCAGCACTATCACTAAAATCAAATTTTGAAATTCATCTTTGACGCTTCAAAATGATAGTACAGATATCTACCTGCAGTCCCTAAGAGTGCCATTAATGATTGCCAAAAAATTTATGCCGAGAAACTAGGATCAATATATTTTCCCACAAACTGCTTGATAAACGCCCTTTTTAGCACAATGATTCGTTTAATTATATATATTTCTAAATCACTCATCAGATTGATCAAACAGCAATATCATGCCCAAATAGAAAAGACAAAAATTTGAAGAATGAAAAATAGTGGTTAATCACAAATAATTAAAAAATTAGTACAAAACTTTCTGCTAAATTTCTCCTAAATAAATAAAATTGGTTTAGAATAATACAAATTATATTCGACCTAATCATTTAAAATATACAAATATAAAAGCTAAAAATGTACAAACTAGTAAAAGGCTATTTTCCATGTAGTGGATTGATGTATTTCTTGGTTGGTTCAACGTCAAGTGGATTCTTGTTATCTGAAAACTTCAGACGGTTTCTCTTCTCCATAAATTTGTAGTATTCGCGTCGATCTTGAACAACGCCATAAATCTTTACAATGATTATAACTAAAGCTCCAACAAAAATAACGAAAATAATCACTGCGATGATAATAAGCCATATGTTGATTTCTTCTGGACAGTTTAGCTTATTTCCAATAGCAATTACCTTAGTATTTTTAAAATCAGGCCAATATTGAATGTAACAACCGTCATCATTAACAATGAGGCGACAAGAGACAGTCTCGGAATAATCTCGAAGAACAATATCCTCGATGTGTGCAATATTACATTCACTCGCACACTTTTCCTCTACAGAAAACCCCTCATTCAACCCATTTGTATATAGACACTTAACGCATTCTTCTACGAATTGGCAAGACAAAGGGACGCACGGGCTTGAGCTTCTTTGATCGATGCATTCATCACAAAATATGCCAGTGTACAAAGATCCTGCATTACATTTGCACTTGTTGCATTCACAAACACCCTGCCCCCCACAAGTAGTGTTGAATTGAGGATTCACACAATTATTTGTAGCAGTGTCGCAACTACAATCCTCTTTATCCCAATTATCCTCGCATTGACATTTTCCACAGACGCATTTCCCATGGCTATTGCACAATTCTCCTTGAAATGAAGGACACGTGAAATCAGAGCACGAACAGTCATTCTCATAATAAGGGTAGGTACAGGCGCATTTTCCGCATTCGCAATTGCCACGATCATTACAAGAGTTCGTACAATTCTCCGCACGTGTATTTTCAAGCTTAGACAAATCACATTTGCATGCGTTACCTGAAAAACCTTCGTTGCAAACACATGCATTGCAAATATAATTGCCATTGCCAGAACAGACGGATTTACTAGGTGTTCCGCAATTGCATTCTTCATGAAAATATTCAAATTTAATGACATAGCCATCCGTTTGATCAGATTTTATTTGAATATCTACATTACTAAATCCATTGTAAATATAGTCCAGGTGCCATCGTACAACTTCATCTCTTGGGACTTCAGTACAAGAACTCCTCTTTTTGAAGTCGTCATTATTCGAACAGGCCATCAAAAGATTTAACTGCACTTCTACATTCTTGTCTGAGAAGACCAACTTCGTTTCAACTGAGAACGCAGACTGCTTCAATCTCTTAATAATTTTCTCCATCAAATCAGTTCCTGTTGACGTTGTATTAATCAAACTAACAGAAGAAAGATATAGTTGAGATGCGAGCTCCTCGTAATGCTTTTCTACGTTCTCAGTAACTACGAAAATGGTTTTTAAATTAGCTGCTTCTAAGGCTTTGCTTAATCTACCAACTGATGGGTAGTCATGATAAATAGCTGATGTAAACATATAGTCGTCAGCCTCTGTTAATTGACACGTCTCGGGCGCAGGGCTTAATAGCCCACTGATAATGCCATCTCCTGCCAGATGGAAAGGAGCATCAGTAAAGACCAGAACGAGCTTAGTGGCTTGATCACTCCAGCCGATAATTTTTTTACAGAGTACAACCTAGACAAAAAATTACTTGCAAAAATTCTTAAATGCATGCAACATTTGTTTAATTCATACACCAAACTTAACACATATTTCATTCTAATATTAAAAAAATTCAATCGTTGATAAAATATTTGATCAACTTATTTTATCAATTTATTTTGTCCAAATGTTACATCAACAATTGCAATCACTAAAAATAAAGAAAAACAAGAGTTAAGTAAATATTAATAGTGTGAAATTGTTAAAACAAATCTGGTTCTTAAGAAAAGAAACAAAAAACGGTCAAACGCAAAAACATGCATAATTAGTAAATTATATAAAATAGCAATATACAATACATTATATAAGATATACTATTGCAGTGCAACGTTATACCTGCAAAAGAGCATCGAGTGAAGCTTCTGGAACATCGTAATTAGCAGAAACGTAATTTGGAAATAACGTCTGGGTATTACCCATAAGTTCTTTCCATAGATGAAGGGCGAATGGTCTTTTACAATTATTAGAAACTGCACATACATTGTCAGAGCATTTCTGTGTCTTAGAGTCTAGACAAAAAGGACTGACAGGCTTATCAACAAACGCACCGGAGCCAAATTTATTTTCCCCCACTGTATAAGGCTTCAATTCATCTATCAGTGAAAACATATTCTCTGTCACCTAAATGTATATATTACTACTAAAAAAATTTTTGCACTATGAAAAAGTTAAATATTACTATAATATACAAATGAATTGAATTTAGTAATACGCAGTAGGATTAAAGTGTTTAACACCATCTCGGCCGGGCTTTTTTCACCCTGTCATAAAATCAATTCAATTTATCATCAGGACTATACCTTATATACATATTACTAAACACCAAGAGAACAAAATTTTTTGAAACCAGAACATTTGAAAAATGCGTTATAAGCCCACAATAACGCTATTTATCAAGGTGGCGGCCAACGACAAACTGAACGTCCTGACCTGACGTCCTGAAGTAAATCCATCAATTTAGATATCAATAAAAATACCAGTTTTTAGAATAATATGTGTATAACCGGAAAAACAATGAAAGTATGATTTTTATTTTTAGAAATTTATATTGCTAAAAATATTTTAAGGAAACTCACAAAATATCAAAATAAATCTACTTTTAAATTTGATATATAACAGTATTTCTCAAGGACTTAAAGACGACTGTTTAAACATATTTCTAAGACTTTGAAAATATTATGCAAAATGAGTAGATAAACCACACCAAGACTACAGCATGCTTATAGGAGCGCATAAAGTGGAGTTTTCTAGCCTGATTGCTTCAATAGTTTCATTTAGACGAAATGCAAAGGAGCTTAATTCGGCCTTTCATTTGTTAATCAAAATTGTTTCAAATTTATTTTGCTATTTTGTGTGTACAACACCTGCTCCGCTTTAGTAAAATATATTTTTCGGTGAAACCTGATTGGCTTATATCCAAAGCAGAAAGCAAATTGCAATTTGAAAAAGTAGTTTATAAAGAAACGGTTCTATATAAATTCATCAAAACATCCCATTTTAGCATTAATTTTCATTACATATTTACAGATTTTGATTCGATAAGATGCAATTAATCAAGATATTTGATTTCAGAGCATGTGCATTGTAGAATATAAAGAACCGTTCCTCTTTCACAACTTAAAAAGCCAAACAAAACGGTTGTTCATCCTTCACTAAAAACGGTTTGATGCAGAGGAGTGAATCTGCTCCGGAGAAGACATTAAATCGAGGTAATACTTTAACGAAAGCGTGGATCTTAATGCGTGCAAAATGACGTGCAAAAATGGCATCATGCGTTGCTATAAATTACTAAACTTTATGCTTACAAACTTTCAATGAAAATTTCCAAATTTTGTAAGTGTGAAAAACATTTTCTATGGTTTTGCCTTCAATATTGGAGCTAACTGCACTAACTTTTTTGTATTCAACTTATATCTGTTAGCTTTATTGCACACTAAGAAATTTCAAAATCGGCCTATTGGTTCCCAAGATTTTTGACAGAAGACAGGATCTTTGGGTTAATTCAATTTTTACACTTAATTTATTTAAGGCAAGTTTTGCATAGCAAAACTTTGAAATATCTACAATATTTATCTATTAGGCCAGCACAGGTATGTAAATAATAATACTTTACAATTTTCCAAAAGCTTTGGCTTGGAGGCCCGAAGTAAGGTCACACACTATTTGTGCCAACTTCTCAATGCATTTTGGGAAATTTAAAATGTAATCACTTAATATATTTTAAGACTAGTTTCCGGAATATCAACAATCTATAACTTGCTACCTAAGATCTGTAGTTTACGTGAAAATGCGCAAAACTCACGATTTCTAGTTGAAATATAGCACGTTTTAATGATATATACATCTGTAGCTTTTGGCTCATTGTGCAAAGTATGGAATCACAAATTTCGAGAATTCGTGAATATCAGGCTGAGCATAGAATACCAAAACGTGTAAGATTTTGAATTTTCCTAGTTTTCTAAAATTTTCTAAACAATACACCATGATGTCATAAATCTGGAATGATAATTTCTAATAACTGTTATATATATATATATATATATATATTTGTATATTTCTCGTATATTGCTATATGTACGTCAATGTCCTGATTTATTTATATCAACTGATATCTAAACATCCAATCTAATTCAGAGGGTTTGAACGTACTTCTCGAGCCATAGGTAATCCTCAGTCCCAGATAGTAATTTTGGAATTTTTCCGATGCAAAGCCTTGTTTTTAAGTTTTTCTAATGACTGCATTCTTCTGCCTCATCATTAATCGCCGTGTAAATTCTTTGCTCGTATTAATACTGCCACCTCTTCTAACTGTCAGTGGGTTGTAGCAAGTGCTCACATGAATGTACTGAAAGCGATTCTCTAATTTGTTGCTTTCTGTATACTAATGGAATCCATACTCCGTGTATTAGTGGTTTCAGTAATGTCAATAAACTTAATGATTCAAGTGGAACAAATGCCAATTTTTTCGGGTTATGTATGAACTGCAACTCTCTAAAATGTCACTTTCACTTCATAAGAAGCCGCTCATCCAAAATCTGCAAGATATCGAAAGCCATTTCATCACTCAAAACCGTTTCCCTCCAACAACATTCTGCAATTTCGTCTTCTTCCATTGCTAATGTCAAGTTGAGAAATGATGCGGATGCCACTCTGAAGGCGAGAGTATCGTTAATTCCTTATCAGTCCTTAAGGAAGACTTCAAAACGTGAGACAGAAGTGGACAATTTTTTACGTTTTTAGAGGATAGTAGACAAATTGGGTTTTTTCAGAGAAGGTAGGAGTCGTACCATCATTTTATCACTGAAGAGGGGTTAGGATAAACGATTGGTTCTCACTAATACCGCTAAACTGAATGATTTTAGTTACAAGATTAGAATCTCTGAGTCAAGAATTATCATATGCGAAGATTTTAATAATAGTTTTATCAATTGTCCACTCCCAGATTTGATAGATTCGTTCAAGCTTTCTGTAAAAGTTCTTTTCCGACGCATTCACAATCAATGTTTACTTATTACTTATGGACTTTGATACTTTTCACAGTTTGATTACTGCTGGTCCACAACGGATTCAAATATTTTGGCCGTGATTACAATATTGGAGAAGCGTTTACCTTTATGTAACGCCGCAAAAACTATTTTCGAGTTTCAACAAATCTTATCTATGCCTTATCACAAAAACATTGGCCGAGCTTTGCTTTGGGAGAAAGCGGATGCAAAAGAATTCGTTGTGGCAGATATATTAAAATTTCAATGGGCGCCAATGATACGCATTGATGATCAAAGAGTGCTTTCAGTAATCAACTTAACAAAAGATTGTTACACTTTTATGGGAATTTTCTCAATAAAGACAGCTAAATCATATCCCCACCGATATAGTATTTTTGACCCAGAATATTTAGAACACAACAAAATCCAACGAAACATCGGTGGTGCTTATTCCACTAAAGACATATAAGATCCAAAAAAATTGATGTATCCAATGATTTAAATTTAAATATGTATAAATGATTGAAACGAATAACTCTTATGTAAATTATAAAGAATGATTTGAGATGTTTGGCACAGTTGCAATTTTAAAACACTACTGAGTCATATTTTACAATGTGTTTGAATATGAAAACGATTTCGTTTGGTTTGGAAACTAGATGATAAATAAACTTGTTAAACAACTTACAAAGGACAGTGACACATACCTTGTTGAGAACGGGTTTCATAGTGTTTGAAACATCGATAAGGAAAAAAATTTCTGCGTGTCGATAGTCCATTACATGAGAATGTTTCCAGGTCCCTTTAAATCCATTACGAGCATTTTTAACTGTGTACACTTTGCCATTTTCAACACTAAACGTCAACCGCTTGTTACGTGATAACTCATAAGTTAGTAAAAAATCGAAATCAAAGAGAAATATTTTAGAAAAATGTTTAAAAATATGCAGTAAAATACTAACATTTCCGGTTCTATATTGAAAATGGATCCCGCGCATTCAGCCAATAAATCGTCAGACACTTCTCGACAACGTGGCCCGTCAAAGTCTTCTTTGTAACACCAACGACATGATATATGCGTCTGCATGCATGATGTGCAATCAGATGCAGGGCTGCAAGCAGAGCCTGCGTTTGAATACCAAAAAACACATACAAGAAAGCACAGCTGAATAATAATCATCTAAAACACGGGGATATATTAAATATAAGAAACAAAATTCTCTCTTTAATAATGTAATCAAAATTAAAATGGCACAAAATTTGCAGGAAAAATTTGTATGTGGTACAGCATTATTGTATTGCTTCACGGAAATAATGTATTATGAAATAAATTGGATAATAATCAAACAGATTTTCACAAGAAACTTTGTAAACAAAAATTTACTAATATTCCGCAAAAAAATTGTTGAGGCATTTTATGTTTTTTTCTTCTACTAAATTTAACAATGAATTAAATTATCCTAATAATTGATAAAGTGACTACAATGAATTATACTTTAAGAAATAATTCAACGTATTAAAATGTAATTGTGGAATTCAATAATCCGAAACTTTAAACAGCGTTGTAATCTTTGTATGCACAAGTCAATTGTATTAAAATCAAAGTAATATTGAGGAGAGTAAATGTAGTATATAAGACAACAAGTTACAGAAAAAACAAGCATCGCTGTTGATATAAAAAATTTCGATTTAAAATCAACACTTTAACCTGGTTGATATCAACATTTACAGAAATTTTTTTTAACAGTTTCTCATTTTGAGCTAATATTTTATCCCACAACATGACTGTGTAAATACCACACAGAAACTAAACAAAATAGGACCGTTTGTCTACGAAATCAGGGTGCAGACAACCCTAGAATTTGCTTAGATCTTCCGAAATATCGTGCGAAAATCAAAGTTTTTCGATAAACATGTTCGATAGTGCTTAACAATTCTAGTAAAAAGCACGATTCTTAAAAATTATCACCCGGAGATTTATTAAAATTTATGATTTCTTCAAAAAAACGTTTAAGGGCAGCTAAAACGCAGTAATATAAGGTGTCGCCAGTAATAGGGCATCCGCACACCTTAACTAAAATTTTTAGTCAATTGCAGACAAACTAACGCAAATCACGCCGTTTGAAATTAGCAGTTTCTAATCCTGTGATGTTGCACCATTCCCAATAGACTAGATATTGTTTAGATTTGTCCTTATTCCTATAGAAAGATGTAAGCATGACTAGGAAGTATATCTGCATGTATGCACCATTCATTATTACAGGTCTAAGCATCTTTTTCCTCCAAAAATCTTTAGTTGGCTGAAATGTGTATCTAAAATGCTCATTCCTAGTGCCTCATTTAGTTTTGGAAGCTAGGGAAGGAATAATTAACGTTTTGGCCAATCACATTTACTAATAATAATAACGACCCAATGTTTAGTGCTTTAGTACTTTGTTACATAGAACTCAATATACAAATGGTCCCCACTTTTTGCACCGTCCTTATCATTGAATTTTCTTAAGCAAGAATGTGCTTTAAATGCATTTAAATACTAGAATGATTGCAAACGATTTTTTAGATATGAAATTAACAAAATGAGTTTTTTGCGCGTGCATATAATCTGCAAAGATAAAACAAGTTTTTTTGTATATTTTAATATTCACATGATTACAATATGTATTATATGGTTATATCTTTTTATATTAATGTTGTACATTGTGTTTTTTATCCTTCCCGATTTAAAAATTTAATAAAATCGCTTCCAGGGGGCCGATTTTAATAAACCCAATCGAAAGAATGTTGTTTAGGGGTTGTTTTCATATCTAGCATCCTACATAGGCTTGATAGAAAAATATGACCTCTTAAATATCATGCTTTAAGTTGACTGCGGCAGTGATTGAAGATGTTTTCCTAAGGAAGTTCAAACAAATTGCATCCTTTGGTTAAATGAATATAAGAGCCTAACGGAAGTCCAGAGAAAATTTCGTACAAGATATGGAAAGAATGAAGCTGCACCAAGCCGGAAGATGATCAAGAAGATGCATCAAAAGTTTCTGGAAAGTGGAGCCTGCGAAGCAGCTTGCTGCATCCGAACACAGAGTGTCATTGTCACAGCGTTTCACAAGATATATTATTTGCATCTGTGGAAAACTTTGTGAATCTTCTAAATTCAGTTCTTCAATGTAACGGTGGTCACATTAAAATGTAATACATATAGTAAGATTAGGTTTTTTATCATTAACCGTAAGCAATATTCTTTCGATTGAGTCCAGATTTATTATAATCGGCCGACTGGAAGCGATTTTATTAAATTTTTATATCAGGAAAGATAAAAAACACAATTTACAACTAAAGCATTATAATATTAGTAAATGTGATTGGCCGAAAAGTTAATGATTGCTTCCCTAGCTTCCAAAACTAAATGGGGCACTAGCAACGAGCATTTTAGATACACATTTCATCCAACTAAAGATTTTTGGAGGAAAAAGATGCTTAGACCTGTAACAATGAATGATGCATACATGCAGATATACTTCCTAGTCATGCTTACATCTTTCTATAGCAATAAGGACAAATCTAAACAACATCTAGTCTATTGGGAATGATGCAACATCACAGGATTGGAAAATGCTAATTTTTAGCAGTTGCGAAAATCTGCGTGGAAGTATCAATATAATAGCATATATGAAACTAACATTAGCATATACATGAAGGCAAGACAAGTGGATGCGATCGCAAAAAGGAATACATTTAGACAAGACAATAAAAAATAGAATTTCTATTCAGTTCCAAGCAATAAAGTCAATTCAAGGCATTAAACTTGAATATCATATAATAAAGATGGAGGGCATATGAAAGAATAATGTCTATTATTTTAGTTACGAATAAATAAAAATAAGAAGCAAGACAACATAGATTATCGCTAAACGAACTTTACAAAACAAATACAGGAAATCCTTCTATAATGCTACCATTATACAAAACCACATTCCCTTCAAGATATATACTAAAAGTCATGTTAAATTAGTCAATATACAGAATCTAATAGGACATGAGTCTTTCAAAATGAAATTGTGATACAGAGAAACCATTGTCAATCGAAAGGCTTCATGTACATAGCAGGATTGAAACCTCGAAGATGATAGTCAACTAATTAAAATTACATGCATATACAATTTTTCGGAAATGGATCTTTGTTTTAAATGATGTAAATAATAGTATTATCCTTGTCTGTTTTAGTTTGGTGTTTATTATTATAACTTTTTTCTTTACTTTAATGGTCTGTTTCAGCAAGTGGGAAGTTTCAAATATATACTAGCTTCGTTTCATCAGGGGCATTTTCTATTTGGTTAGTAGGTTGATTAATACTTAAAAAGCATATCATTGGAGAAGTTCTTGATAATGTTCCATTAATAACCATTCTAAAAAGTAAAACCCAGTTCCGAAAAATTTAGTTTCTCCCTTAATATATAAATACCAATATAATGATTGTGAAGAATCATACATCTGACAAATCATCAATAAATAGCAAAAACAATATAGGGGCAAGAACTCCTCTGACCCCTGTGATCCTCCTGATGTTACTGGTCAAAAATTCGAAAATTAGTTTTCCTTTATCCCATAGGAAGGCAGTTTTAACTTGATCTCAGAATGTGGAACAGTCAAATGCGGTGGCTAGATGGAGAAAAACTGCTTCTACCTTGTTTTTCGTCAATAGTGACATGGTTTTCGGCAGCAAGTAAGTCAATTGACCGGCTGTTGAGTGGTGTGGCAGAAACCCAAATGAACAGTCGCTAATATGATCTTTACTTAGATGGTGGAAGTGAAACACTGCAAGAATTCGGTGTTCGGACACTCAATGCCATCAGATCCTGTAGACTTGTTGGATTCCAGATCAACTAAAGCTTGTCATACCCTTTTAGGTTGAATGTCAATATCTGATATTCAAAAAGGAGTGCGCATTGGAATGGGAGGGATGTTTAGCTTAGTGGTATTTCCTCGAGATATAATAGCCTTGTTGAGAATATTTGTTTTGGATTTAGGATCAGTCGGAACTACCGTCACTATCAGTAATCGAAGGAAAGCTATTTTCAGCTCGATAGCCAATGCTGAGCGATTTAGTAAATTGATGCCAAATTTTAGAAGTGGGATTTCAGAGAGTCGATTGATTTCATAAGCTAATTTACTGTAGAATTGGAGATTAAATAGGGTGAACATAATTAACAGTAAATCTAGTAGTATTACTCCAAAGGTTACTCCATAGCTTAAAACAATCTGATACAAAACCTAATTAATCTTTGATTCTAACCAAACAACAATCCACGATTGGTAATTAAACTTAACTAGTTTCTTTTTAGATAAAGGTTTTACCAATTCCACACGGTATCCCGCCGAAGATTTATCAATGAACTGATTGACTCTTACGATGAATAAACGGTGTCATCTATATGCCTCAGTTTATTATCTAGCTCAAAGTTTTTATCCCTATGCCTATAATTAAATAAAATATAATAGCATGTAATTGCCATACATTTGTGCAAGCCAACGGCGATATTACAACAGTGTAATAAGTTATATGGTTTGTCTGAACGAGTTGAAATGAACAAGTTTTATTAACTAGCCGTACACATACCTAACCCAATTATCGTCGGAGCCTAGCTTGTTATTACCGTTACGAAAAATATATTACACCACGAAAACAGTGAATGCAAAATAAGACTAGCGCATAGCTAAACTAAATTGATTCGATTCGATCACTTTACAGGTTATTTCTCACGATTATAAACAAAACTAATTGTTAACTGCTTGTTGTTTACACTTGCAAGAATTATTGTGCGTTCACTCGCAAAGTTTATTCAAGCAACATATGTCTAAATCGAGAGGACAATTAAAACAATACACTTCTTCAAAATATGAATACTGAAATTGCAACCCGATACTTTGCGATTGCAAAAAATATTGCAGTTGCAACCACGAACAGTAAACTGAGCTTCGAAATATTTGAAATATCATACGCAGTTAAAAATTTAGACCGGTTTCAATTGCTAAGAACCATTGTCAGTAACAAATGCTGCAAATAAATATTTTACAATCAACTACACTAAAGAAAGGAATACATAAATATTTGTTACTGACGATGAATCTCAGCAATCGAAACCGGTCTAAATTTTTAACTGCGTTTGATATTTCAAATATTTATATATATATATATATATATATATATATATATATTTATGATTGCGAAAAACTACTGAGTTTCTGCAATTTCGAAGTATATTTGAAATTATTTCGAAAAACATGTTCCACTAAATACACGTGGAATTCAACAATCAATTTTCTTTCACTCAAGCCACAAACGCTCCTTCCGCTTACATCAATTCAATAATAATAATAATGAAGGACTTTATTTAGCCGCTGAAGGCAGACACTACAAAAATATAAAAACAAGTCAAGTTTTACGACAGCGAGGCCAGTCATATTAGATAAAGTAGAAGATGGAAGAGTAGGCGACGCTGGAGAAGGGTTCAGCAAAGAGGGAAAACGTCAAAGATTTTTTGAAGCTCGGTGGCGGGGAAAAGAAACAAATGACTGTTGGAGGGTTGAGAGTCAAGATGTAATTAACAGTAATACAAGCACGATTGAAAAACGAGTCAAGGGTGCGATGGAGAAAGTGATAACATTATCAGAGCGAGTGGAGCGGGAATTAGACAACTTAATGAAATCAAAAGGATCAAGATCCAATTTTAACCACTTTCACCAACTTAGCAATTGTCCGTTCAGTTAATATACCAATTTCCATGTAGATAATATAACTTACGGACTAGGTCGTCACAAAGGTAAACCGAAAAACGGTTCATTGCAGTAGATGGCAAATTTGGTTCACATCACTAATCTCTTTTTCACTCAAAGTATTTAAAGCGGATAATACACAGGGATTTTGGCAAGAATATTGAAAATCCGTCTTTTGAGCCTTAAATAATTTTGCTTCATCATCATGAAACAATTTACTGTGATATATTTTATCTGAAAGATCAATGGAATGTCCCAATTTGCTCAATATCTTAGAAATAAATTGAAGCAGTCGAATGAATATCCAATGTTAGATCTTGACATAATAATAATAATAATAATCAATGACTTTATTTAGCCGCTGAAGGCATACACAACAAGAAATAAAACCAAGTCAAGTTTTACGGCAGCGAGGACAGTCACAGGAGATGAAATAGGAGCAAATGGAAGAGTAGGCGAAGTTGGAGAAGGGCTCAGCAAAGAGGAAAGCCATCAAAGATTTCTTGAAGCTCGGTGGCGGGGAAAAGAAATCAATCGCTGTTGGAGGGTTGCGAGTCAAGATGTAATTAGCAGCAGTACAAGCACGATTGAAAAACGAGTGAAGGGTGCGATGTTTCTTTGTACAACGAATGGAGAAGGTGACAACATCATCAGAGCGAGTGCAGCAGGAATTAGAGAACTTAATGAAATCAAAAGGATCAAGATCCAATTTGCGAGTCAGTAGTCGATTGAACAGAAGGAGATCACAGGCATGGAAGTAGAGTGACAGCGGGAGAGTGGAGAATTTCAGCAGAGCGTCTTTATAGTCCAAAGAGGAAATCCATTTGAAAGCGCGTTTCTGGAAACGTTCCATGGAGTGGAACAAAGCACGAGAAGGCCACCAACAAGGAGACGCGTAGAGAAGAATGGCGCGAGGAATGGACTTGAACAAAGAGAGTTTCACAGCGGACGAGGTATTAAAAGGAACATTACGGAAAAGGGCAAATAGCGAGGAATTAGCTTTGCGGAGACGCAAAGACACATGTCCAGTCCAATTTAAGTTTGCAGCAAGTTGAACTCCAAGATGAGTGTGATGAGGCGCAAAGTTCACAGGTAGAGGCAAATCAGAAGGGGGAGCCACAGAAAAGGAAATACCACATGTCTTGGTAGTGCTAAAATCGAGATGGTTGACAGAGGACCAAGTAGACAAGTGCTCAAGATCAGAAAAAATGTTCGAAGCAAAAGACCAACCAAAATCAAAAATCGCAGTGTCATCGACATACAACAGGCAAGACGAGTTGAGAACAGAATGAGGGAGGTCGTTAATGGCAACGAGGAAGAAAAGAACAGCAAACACTGAGCCTTGAGGGGCACCACTAGTAACGGGGACAGGAGAAGAGATAGACGAGTTGATTTTGACACACTGGTGGCGATTGGTCAGGTAGGACTGGAACAGTTCGATGAAATCCACATCAAAACCAAATAAACGTAACTTGTCAAGCAGAATGAAATGAGGGAGGCGATCAAACGCTTTTGAGATGTCAAGAAAGATAATACAACCAGGATCATTACTATCAAAGTGAAAGTAGCAGTTTTTGATCAGAGTGAGCAGGTTAGTAATTGTAGAGCGACCAGGAAGGTTGCCATGCTGAGAGGAAGAGATGAGGTGACGAATTTTTGGGAATACATAACGAAAAACAAGGCGTTCAAAAATGATAGACAGTCGAGATAGAATAGCTATTGGGCGGTAGGACGTGACCTGCGAGGAGGGAAGCTTATTAGATTTTAACATTGGAGAAATCCAAGATGTCTTCCAACAGGCGGGATAGCGCTTAATGGCGCAAATGAAGGAGTAAAGATGCTTTAAATTGATAGAAAGAGTGGAGGAGGTTTCATAAATTTCAAAGGAAGGAACACCGTCAGGATAACAAGGACCAGACAACTTGCAAGATTTCAGCATGAGAGAAATATCATGAGCACTGAAGAGCATATCACAAAGTCGGATTAGCGGGGAGGCAGCAGGCGGACCAGGGCACATGGAGACAGGTACAGAGAAGTTAGAGGCAAAATACGCGTTGAACAGATCAGCTTTCTCCATGTCAGAGTGAGCAGAAAGAAGGTTCCATCTCAAATTGGGGAGCTCAGGCTTGGAATGAAGAGAACGCAGGAAGGAATAAGAGTCTTGAAGATAACCGGACGAGAAGCTGGACAGAAAAGAGACTTTGTCAAGTTCCATAAAATTGATAACATCTTCTGTGAGAGAAGCAAGCTTCGGAGTAGCAGTAGTACCAGAATGGCGTTTGTAAGATTCCAATTTATTCAAGGAATGCACAGTAAGGGACGAAAAATAGAAAGGAAGAGAAGCACGCTTTTTCCGCCGACGAGGAACAAAAGAAGAAATAACTTGATGAAAGAAAGTGAACCAATCGTCAACTGAGAAGGAATCACTAAAAACGGGCAGCAAAGATGAGAGAGCAGCATTAAGTGACAGAAAGTCACTGTTAAATCGAGCATATTGTGGAACAGCCGGATTAGCAGATGGAGAAGTAGAGTTGACAAACAGATTGAAGCTGACGAATGAGTGATCTGACAGCTTAGCAGGAACAGGGATTACAGATATGTCAAATATGTAATCGGGGTGAGAGCACAGAACCAAATCAAGCAGAGAGGAGCTGGAAGTAGGAGAAAATACAAGTTGTTCAAGAGAATAGCAGGCAAAAACTTCTAAAACTGCAGACTCATAAGTGTCAGTAGAGTCGAACGCATTCCAGCAGACATTAGGAAGATTGAAGTCACCACAAACAAGAAAATGAGGACGAATGGAAAAGCCAAGGTGACGAGAGAGGTAGGTAGACTGGTCATGAAAAGACTCGAACATAGATGATAAATCAGCAATGGGAATGCGAAAGGCACTTTTCGAAGGAGGGTTGTAAACGCAGAGCAGAGAAACAATGTGGTCACTGAGAACAACAGCACAGCCACAACAGAAATCGAAGGATAATGAATCGAAAGAAATGGGACGGATGTCAAGGTTAGGAAGACGAGAGGCAATGAGAACACCACCATGGCGACCACTGGATCGATCCATACGAGAAAGAACTTTAAGAGTAGAGTTGGGAAAAACAACACTATCAGTAATGGCAGGATCAAGCCAGGTTTCAGTGATGAAAATGAAGTCAGCAGGAGACTGCAAGAAGAAATTGTAAAAGCTGAGACGACGGTTCAAAGATACAAGACTGTGTGCATTGGCAAGCAATACGGAAAATCCAGAGTTACGGAGAGGAGGAAGATCAGAGTGAGATAGTCAGTCACGGCGAGGCGCATTACGGCGGCGGGGACGAAGGCCAAAAGATTTGCGCTCATCGTCAGAGAGGCGGTAATAACGAATCAAGACGCCTTCAGACCACACATCAGGATTCATGAGTGCACGATGAGACTCTTGATCGCAGACAACATGGAAGGATACAAATGGAGAGTCAGGACGTGGAGGAATGGAAATGACATCATCAAATTGTAGAGAGGACGAACGAAGGTGGTCAGCAACATCTGAGGTGGACACAGAGGCAGCAAAACGGCCAACATAGATATGAGCTTTGCGGGGAGGCGGCGGAAGTGAACTAATAGGAACAGCAGGGAGACGGCAGGAAGCACTAGAACCAAAAACCGGACGAGGACGATTACGGTTAGTTGATGAAGGGATAGACTGCTTGGGAGGATGCGGTAGAGCAGAAGGAGGAGCAAGCGCGGGTGTGAAACTCGGAGCAGGATTACTGGGGAGAGATGAGACAGAACGTGAGGCAGCAGCACTGTAGGAGAACATTTGGGATTGTAGTGAGGAAACATCAGAGGAAAGCTTAGTGAGGGATTCAGATAAGGATGATATGACGCCAGGGCCATCATTGGAGGACGGAGTCGAGGTAGAGAGAGCAGTGACCGCTTGGCGCAACAACGAAATGATGGCGTCTTTCTTCAGACCACCGACAGCAGAGGCAAACTGGGCATCGCTCAAATTTTTGAGGTCAGGCAGTGAAATTGAGGGCATAGCTGAAATCTAATTAAACTGTATAATAAACAGGCATTGTTTCGTAAAAATAAATAAGGGTTTTAGTTGAAGTGCACATTGATCGAGGTGGACCAGTAGCATGTTTGAGCCGATATTTTTCAGAAGTTTCATATGCTCTTCATCTCTAGCTGGTATGGAATTGTTTAGAAAGTCTTTCACATTTAGCTGTATTTCAAGTTGAATCGTCCAGATAGAAACCTACGCGACTAGCTGAAGACAGAGAAAAAGCTAGTTGCTTTCGAACATACGAAGCAATGGCTTTAGTTATAATATAAGTGGTTTTTGTTCTCCCAAAATTGATACCACAAAATTGACTACTATCAGGAAACATGATTTTGTACAACCCGCGCGTACGAATCACTAGATTTCAGCGAAGCGCAATCTACGATGATTTTTATGCAGTGATAAATTTTAGCCTTGATTATTCTTGTCTCTTTTGTGATAGAACCAGCTAAAGCGGCGCCAATGTTGCAGGAAACTTGATTTCTATCAGCTGGGACATTTCTTTTGTAGCTGTCTTTCAATTCGTGTTGTTTCAACAAATAGAGGCCGTTTGCAAAGTTCAGCTTACTATTGCAATGTTTGCATCGCGCCCAGAATGGATCATTGGCACTCCCATCACCCAAGAATATTTAGTGCAACCCATTTAGATTAATTGAAATATTAAATAAAAATACAATTATTCAAGGAAACAAAATAAGATGTTAATGTAATCAAATAGTAATGTAATAAAAAAAGTACAACAAAATTAACTGTTTTAAATTTATCATAAAAAGTCACATTAAACTGTTTGAAACCATTTCAAAATTTAAAAAAATTACTAACGGAGTTTTCATATGTTTTTCAATAGATCAGATAAAATGAATCATACCCCTCGATTCATTCATATAAAATGAATTTAAACAAATACATGAACAGAACGTTGTACGTAGTGCCGTAGTCAAATAAAAAATATTATATAAGTCTTATTCTGCTCTGCTTAACACCGTGTTTCCATGAATGCTTTCAAAAAACAGCTAAATGTTGAAAGGAATTATCAATTTTAAGAAAGTACATTAAACTCAGAGATTGCACCAAAAGACTGAATGAAATATGAACCAGTTGGCAGGGCTGCAGGAAATGCCCTTAAAGAGGGAGCAAGTGGCAAGCCTGATTCAAGGTTTTTAAATAAATCTAACAATAACATTTATTATACGAAAATATACGAAAATATGAGGAATATTAAATTTGAAGAAAAATTCTAGATCTGTATGAACTAATAGACCAATTTAAATTGGGCAAAGTGGTTTCCGAACATTATATTGTCAATACAGTGAATTTGAATTATATCGTATTGATAACTACTGATGAGGCCTTAAAATTAGCAATAATTAAGATTTTGTCAATAATTGGAACAATTTCTGTAGTGATATCTTTTTTCGGGCTAGTTTAGTACTTGATTGAAGGAATGCTGCAATTATGATGTAATGTTTACTATTACCACAGTGCATTTTATTGATTGCTGGAGAAGGTGGAAATACTGCGATATTCGCAATAAATTACAAAATGGTTAGTATGTATTGTAAGAACAAAGCAGTTGTTGCTATTTCCTGAAACAATATTGCGTGAATATATTGCACGAAATTTGTACTTAATATGAAAAACATTCTCAATGTAATCCAAGACTATTCAATCACTAAATCGAAAACAATTACTGTTTACAAAAACAAACAAATGCTTTTAGTTACATAAATTTCTTCTATGCATGTTTCGCTTTAGCTGTTCCTTTTATTGACTATATACACACTTAATCATAAGGTATTAAGAAATCGTGTTGCATAATTATTTTTCATTTCAAAAAAATTAACGTATAAACTACAAATTTATAACGAAATTTTCAAATAAATAATTACAACTGACATCTCACGATCACGATTTAGTCGTGTTTTGCATTCATTTGTAAGAATCACTGTTTTAAAAAATTAGCCATATCGGTTTGCTTCAACGTCTCACGAGTAGTAAAGGCAATTGTGGATAAAGAAAATTAGTGTAAAATCAACTAGATGTTAAAAAAAGGACAGCGTGATGTGAAAACAGATTACACAAGGACATGTAGTTCCTTATATTACTATAAAAAATGCAAAATCAAACGCCCTCAGGCGCAGAAAACGCAATTATTAGATGGCAGTACAAGGGAATATTTGAAATTTAAAGAATATTACCTTGCACCTCCACATAGCTAATTCCTCAAACTTTGCCCATTCCTCGCGTCATTCTTCTGCTTGTTGGTGGACTTCTCAGACCTTTTTACCTTCGATTGAACAGTTCCAAAAGCGTGCTTTCAAATGGATTTCTTCTTTGCCATAGAAAATGCTCTTCTTAAATTTTCTACTCTCCCTCTGTCGCTCTACTTTCATGCTGTGATCTCCTCCTGTTCAACTGCTTGCTCCATTCGCAAATTGTACTTTAATCCTTTTGATTTCATAAAGAAATCTTTGATGTCTTTCCCCTTTGCTGAGCCCTACTCCAACTTCACCTACTTTTCCATCTCACGTGAATGGCCTCGCTGCCGTAAAACTGCACTTGTTATATATTTGTAGTGTTTGCCTTCAGCAGCTAATAAAGTCATTTATTATTATTATTATTATTATTATTATTATTATTATTATTATTATATAAAAACAATTGTAATATGTGGATAAGTAACCAGATGTTGAGAATCCCTGCATTTTATTTATTTCGCATTAGGAATTTTAGCCAGTATATGATAAAGGGTATTATGTCACAAAGAATTAGGTACTAATTCAATTATTTCTTAATTAAGATCTACAATTATCAAAGGGAGGAAAATCTTTATAATAAAAAGGATGTCCTTGCCTAACTCAATCCAAAAGAAATATATTCATTAATGATTGTTGCGCCTGCCAAATTTTCAAAACATGCTTCGAGGTGCAATGAAAAATTATTAAATTCTCTTAATTACAAGTAAAATGCAATTTCATTATTAATCCTTACAGGAGCTAAGTAACAAATATATTATTGGAGGGCTGAACAAAGGTTGTTCCTGTATAAAGCTTAAATTTTCATAAACTTAAAAATATTTGAAACAAGAATCAGTGCCACCGGGCCCTGGACCTGCCAGCCACAGGTTGCTTAGAATCTGAATCTTTATCATAAGGTAATCATCTTCTTACATTGAAAGCCTGTGTCTGAAGTTCGTGAAACCGTGTTTATTTTTTCATTTTTTAGAAAATTTAAAATTCTATGCCCGTGAACGTAAGACCTGGCCTTAAACCATTTAATTCCTGTAAGTACAAAGTTCATAAACACAGGTCATTGAGCGAATACTCTATTGCAAATTTCAAACATTTATTAGTTTGTGAGATTTCTTGTAGAATTGAATATATTCCTGGATTAATACCTAATTAAAAAAAAGAGTAAATGCATTAATTGAAGCAAACAAGACAAAAACAAAAACAAGTTAACAACGAGCAATAGAAATATGTATGAGACCTAAAAGAAAACTACTATTTAAGAATTATCTTAACAATTTAATATGAATTCTCTAAGCAAAACTTAACAATATTGGAAATGACTGCACTGCTACGACATACATTCAAAATATAAACTTCATATCAAAGAAAAGAACGGCTAAAATGAGATTGACACACCGGTCTTTAGAAATTACATCGAAAAAAAATACTTCGAAACAAGAAATTACACCGAAAAGATATTATATCGAATATATTTAAGATTGGGCAAATATTTTGTATCAGTTTGCCTTAAATAAATCAACACATAACAAAAAAGGCTTTATTGCAAATCAATGGTCTTTGATTTAGGGGGGGTGCCACTGAACGAGGCCGTTTACCAGCTGAAAGGGAACCTAAAATACATAATGCAAAATAGCCTTATAGTAATCACATGTATTTTATCTTTTAGGGGGTGCATGAAAAACCTCGAACCTGATTTACCTTGTAAGCCAATCAAATAAGAGTCATAATAGAGGTGGCAAATAGCAAAGACATCAATTTTAAAAATATGTATTATAAACTTTCAATGCTAATATAGACTAAATATATTAATTATAGTTATATATAATAAATAACTTTGCTTAAAATTTTGTAAATCAATAAAAATTTGGCGAGCAGTAGTGTAATGGTAACACTCCTACATTCGTAGAGGAATGCTAGTTCGATTCTAGCCTGTTCGTGTTAAATTAGTGAAATAGGGCGATATTTTTATGAAGATGGTTTATTGAAGACTAAAATAAAGCAAAGCATAACATTCTATTGTACACCATATTTAAATCATTTTTCATCTTTGAAATCCAAGGTTTAAGATAATTCTTAAAATTTCCTTATTTTAATTTATATAATTAGGATTAAATCTAGATATTGTAGGCTAACTTCATATTTGCCTTGCAACAACGAGCAGAAGTTGGGCTCTTCTACGATACCCCCACCTTTGAGTGGATAATAAGATTTGTATCTGGGAACAAGGAATCCTGTGTAATATATAATAGTTATTCTCTATAACAGATAGACTCGTTAGGATTCGAACCTAAATTTTCCATCTAACAGATGGCTGTGTTTAACTTACACCACGAATCTATGTTAAGCAAACACACACACACACATATATATATATGTATATATAATATATAAAAACTATGAGAAATGCAATAATATAGGTAAAAAGTTTAAAAAATAATGGATATAGACCGAAAACTTTGCATAATTAACGAAATTCGTAGCACGTGGTATATATTTAGGACAATAGCATAATAAACGTTTAATTCATAAAAAAATTATCAATTAAATAAATTGCAAGACATAAAAGTGTATTTATACAAATATATACATTTTTAGTTTAAATCAAGTCCTTACCTTAGGTCAAATTTTAATTTCGATAAGCAATGTTTTACTCGTATTATTATAACAACAAATATATGCGCTTTGTTGATTACTTCAGAATTAATGCATCACTTCTATAAGCAATATATTACTTCCAAATGTTCATTCAATATTAAACACTTTTAGTCCACATTAGCATTGTAAGTTAATATAACTAATAACATTAAAATTGATGTCTTTGCTATTTGCCACCTCTATTATGACTTTAATTTGATTGGCTTACAAGGTAAATCATGTTCGAGGTATATCACTGTAATCATATTGCAATTACTGCTGACTGAATTTTGTGTAAACCTTCATTATACAGCCTCCAATTTAACTCTAAAATCAGAAAATAAATGCAATTGTGTTTGATTTTGTATATCCTTATTGTTCCTCTTAATTCTTGGATAATTAATATTTAATAATGAAATAACATAATGCTTATCTTTTAATGTTGAATTATATTTAAGTCAAAGCATGCATCAATGAAGAACCATATAAGGTTATTCAAAGATACACACTAGGATGCATATATGGAACTTTGGGAGGACGTCCTCATGGCCACTTTTTCAAGGCACATGGTAGAGCAAATGCTTGTGGATTTGAAATAATAATACCCAAGCATGTGAATTTTAAATGTAAAATCACAAGCAAATGACCATGATCTGCTGAGAATTTCCAGCAGATATAAAAAGTAATAGATCCTAGAAATACAACAATTATTATTGATGCAATAAATGCTTGTGCACATTTACATTTTATTATATTTAAGATTTTATATATATATATATATATATATATATATATATATATATATATATATATATATACCTAACTATTTCTGATTCATAGTGTAAGATAAACACAGCTGTAAACTTGTACAGAAGATGTTTAAATCTCACTGAATCAATATGGCAATAATGCTATTGCACATTTTCTCCTCACAAGATTGTGTATATTGCATTTAAAATTTGAGGAGAAACATCTTGTAAACTGGAGATCAGTGGAATCTTGTTTGATTTTGCATATTATAATTAGCAATGAAGTAACAAAAAGCTTACCTTTTAATGTTGATATGTATTTAAGCCAAAGCATACATCAATGAAAAACCATATAAAGTGTTCTTCAAAGATACACACTAGGATAACACAGAAAAATTTCCACAAAAAATCTAAAAATATTTCAATGAATGAAACCATACTACTGTGTGACTAATTCATACTGGAAGCACCTTAGAACACTTGCCATAATAATCTAAATCATAATTCAATTCTATTTTATCCTAATTAAAATGAAGTTCACAATTCAATTAAATAGTGAGTGTCTCAAATACTTGCAATGACATAATAATCACGTAGTGTGATGTGTGAGGTAATTCACCTGAACCATTTTAACAACAAATTATTATCAATATTGAACGTGTAATGCTGAATTAAGATTATTTATATTTTAACTGTTTAAATTCGCAGAATGGTGTCCTGTTTATGCTAGTTCCTATTATATTTATTAAGAGAACATTTTGCTATTTTGAAATATGATAAATATGCACCCATTTTAGTTGGGTGGTATGCTCAATTGCCAATCTATCTCACTAAAACAGGGTTTTCGAGATCTTGACAATTTGAATCTCGTTTCTTGAAATTGAATTTTGTTCTTGATTCTCGATCTCAGCATTTTTGAAAATTTTTTCTCATTCTTGATTCTTGAAAATAATATTTTTCTCGATAATTATTTTGGAAAATTTATGCAGTGTAATAATATAATCTATGCAAAACTTTGCATATGCGTAATAATTTTTTCCAATCAAAATTAGTTAGGTCTTCATTAAGAATAAAGTTTATTGAATCTTTTAGCTTGTAAAATCTTTGCAGCATGGCTAATAGTGAATTCCAACGGGTGGTGTTATCTAGGACAACTTTTAACTGTGGTTTATTAAAATTTATTATTATAATAAAATCAAAGGATTTAGAAATTGTCCTGCTCTAATTTTCATTTCTTGAATTTTTCTTGAATCTCACTTCTCGAGCAAATATTTTCTCGAATCTCATCTTGAAACAGAATTTCTTGATTCTTAGTCGAGAATCTCGATCTCATCTCAAAAACCCTGCACTAAAAGCCAATAACTGTCAGCAAAAGGACAGCAATAATTACTTGTCAAATAGCCGCAATATATGTTATCATGGTTTATTTTAAAATGTGGGGTAGTTTTTTAACGTCATATTTTATTAAGTCATACATGTGAAAATTTGCTTGTTTATTAGAGTGGTAATTTTTTAATGTCGTAGTTTTTTACTGTGGTAATTTTCTAATGTTGTAAATTTAATTTATTAAATATATTTAACTTGGGTTAGGGCTTAGATCTATAAATTATTACAGAAATAAGGATTTGGGTTAGGGTTTAGGTCTATAAAATAATGCAGAAATAAGGTTTTGATTTAGGGTTTAGGTTTAGGAAAATTTATTTGGTAGTTGGGTTTGGGGTATAGGTTTATAAAATAATAAAGATATAAGCCTTTAGGTTAGAGTATTGTTCTATAAATGATGAAAAATAGGGTTTTGGGCTAGGGTTTTATTATTAGGAAACATCCAGTTGAGACTTGGGGTTAGGGTTTACTACATAAAAAATAGGAATTTAAAAAGCAATGGGATTAAAAAATATGCTTTTAAAAAATTAGACACTAAAACTATAAGAAAAATACGACATTGAAAAAAACGACTTAAAAAAGCCACCTCTAAAATTTAACCTTAATGTATGCTGAAAGTCCTTTTAGATTATCCTTATCAATCTAGGAATAAAGCAAACCTTTCATATAGTTGTTATTCTAATTATTGTACTATAATTTTGCTTAAACAAAATATTTCAAGTGACTACATTTTTCAATCTGGAATGCAAATAATTATCAACTAGAATATTTAACAGGTGTATTCATACTATGTTTAACATTAACAAATTCAAGACAGGTGAAATGATACACACTTTAGCAATCCTGTCAACAATCTTCATTACAAAGTTCAGCAGTTTAATTTACACATACAAATCAATTAATAACCACCAAGGCAGTAAGTTCTTAAAAATATACATGAAACTGAATACTAGATCAAAGAAATTTATAAACAATACTCAAACAAAATCAAAATATTGGAATTTCTCTTTTTCTTCAACAGTCTGCTGACTTTGGAAAAAATTGCCAATCAATATTCAGAAAGCACCAAACATAAATTGATTTAAAAAACTGCTGAAGGAAAACTGACTCACAAACCAATATGAATATGGGTATAGCACTAAATCAAATGTTTGGAGAAATTAGTAGCTGCAAATTATTTTTAATCTATGTCTTTTTTATTTTATTTTGTCTTTTAATTGTTTTTTATTTACTGTTCTGTGTAGCTTTTATTTTTTCTTGCTTGTCTATGTTGTATATATTGTTTTATTTTGTAAATACTATACATATAAGTTGCTTATGGTAAGGTTTGTAATTTTGTAAATATGTACAAACTAGACAATGTAGAGGAAAAGTTAAATATAGCTATTAAAGTTAAGTATGTAAACTATTAGATATATATAGATATATATATGAAATAATAATATTGTTAGGATATTTTGAATTTTTTATAACCACTGTATTGTTTCTAACACATGGAGGATTGCCTGAATTAATGTAAACATTTGTCCTTTTGGAACAATATCAAACAAATTCTGTATAAGGCTATTGCTATGAAGAAAATTCATGTGCCTTTGACAACAGTAATTGGCTTTTTGTGAGATAGATTGGTGGTTTGTGTGCCACCCTCTGATTTACAACTGTTTGTATGACATCATCTGGATTTTGGTAGTTTTTCAATTTTATGGATCTAAAACAAAACCCAAAGTTACAAATCCATGCTTCCTAAACCTAAAGCCTAAATTATTGTCATTGTTTTATAGGTCTAGTCACTCAACCAAATTTACAAATTCACATTTCCCTAATCTAAAACATAAATTTTCATTATTTTATATACCTAAGTTGTAAACCAAAGTCACAAATGCACATTTTCTAAACCTAGATATTTTCTTTTTGTTGTCATTTTTTGTTTCAATGTATTTTCCTTTTGATGTATTTTCTTTCTGTTGTGATTTTTTGTTTCAATGTTTTTTTTTCAATGTATTTTCTGTAGTCTAACACACTGACTCAGGGTTTTGAAGTACATGGAATGTTAAGAACTCAAACTCAGAAAAGCTAGGAAAACTCAATAAGAAAAACTTGGAAGAGAAATCATCATTTCATAAAACTTGAACTCAAAAAATTTCAATTTTTTTACTAATTGCAAAAAACTTACTTTTTAGCTTAGAATTCTTGTAAAATAAATGTTTTTACCAAAAAAAACATTGAATTAGAAAAAACTTGATCAAACACAAATTTTTTTAAAAGATTACTTGAACTTGAATTTGGAATGCAAAAACTTAATCTTGGTCTGAGTAACTCAATCTTGACTAAAAAAACCTGCCCTGACTGATAATTGCCAAAAATTTGTACCAGTTACATTGAAATCACCAAAATACTAAAGTTACTAATATTAAAACTAACTGTTGAAAGTACAAAGTACATAAAACTGCATAAAACAGTTCAAACTAGTTAGTAAGTCAGTCCATCAATGAGTATTTTTTATGTACACTTTTTATAGCAAGCACAGCATCCAAATGTAAAATAGTAAGTTTTTGAAATTAGCATATTATCTTTAAAGATGGGGTGTGATTTCCTGTATCCTGACATCTTTTAGATCACATCAATTATGCTAATTTATTATGCTGGAACTTGATGTACAAGTTTCATTTCATTATTCTCTAATAATATTCAAAAGGAAACAAATCAATTAAATTACCTTATCAAGTTGAGAAAACATTGAAGTCATTGGCTTTCAGCCATGCAATATTTAGTCATGATTAATTGGATGGCACTGAAGTGAAAACCTAATCATGTGTAAAGGATTTATTCAATTAACATCTAAATAAAGAACTAAAAACAAAGAAATATTATATAAATCACAATACATCAAAAGTTAATGATGAATAATATCACATGCCTCCCCTCTGAATTATGAAGTGTCCCAATCTCCAAGATGGTTGGGTTGATGCTGAATTCTGCTTGATCTTCAGTAATTGGAAGTATCAATTATCACTCCAGCATCACCATTGCAGTTCTCAACATCTTGAAGTTCCATATTACAGTACTGACAAAAATGTGTGCTACTCCATCTTCATCTGGGGTATTTGAGGTCTCTTGGCCACATGGAGCCAGATCTATCTACAATTGTCACATGAACAGAGCACCTGCTAAATGCAAAGAATCTTTCATGTGGAGTAAAATTAGTAGCAGTGTATAAAAGTAACCATATTGAATTTAGAGCATCTTGCAATACACATCCCACTGTTTATTACTTAAGCCATGACATTTTAAAGTTAGGCAAATGGCTTTCCAAAACTGCCATTATAATTGTGGCATCAGCATCAAAATCAGCAAAAGCTTCTAGGCCCCTATCTAATTAGAGATTCATGTCAAAGCATGAATTTGCTGAAGCTACAGTGTAAATAATTAATTAAATAGAGCCCTATTAGAGAAAACAAAAAGAGAAGCCCTAATATTCTTGGGTGCTGAGAGTAAAACCTGTGTGCTAAGTTGAAAAACTAAGCTCAGTGTGTTTCTCATCTTGTGCAATTTAGGTGGTAGCATTAACAACAATTTTAGTTAATGAAAGAAATGCATAGCAACAAAAACTCCTAACCATATATGTAACTTAAGTTAAAGGACATACTATAGCTGCTGTGCTACATCTAGGTGCCCTTTAACTGCACAGAAGTAATTTAGAAAATCATAATATAAAATAAAGTAAAGTCATAATAAAAGTGAAATGAGTGTATTTGAAAAGAGAACATAATTAATAATTTACACCAATATATATGAATAAAAACTAGTATTATCACATAATTACACACTTTTGTCAATGTAAGTAAATATCAGACTGGTATAATAATTGATTGCCTGCAACAATCAGAAATGCTATGCAAACTAACAGAAATATTTAAACAAAAATATACAACTGTTGATCATATTGTTAAATTGATAATTGAAATAAGTTTGTATTTCTAAAATTGAAATTAATGATTCTGAATATATTAATGAAGGAAATAGTTTATGAATGTTTTTATACCACATAGTGCTCCACTTGCCCACTGCCTTGGGGTTATAAGGAGTCACCTGACTTGTTGCAACTCCTCAATAATTAAAAAAACATTTGAGTTCATTTGATGTGAGGGATGCACTGTGATCTGATTGAACGAATGACAGAGACATTTAATAATACTGTCAATGGACACATTTTGACAAGGAAATGTTAACAGAAAATGTGAGATCTCAGCCACCACTGTTAGCAAGTATTGGTTAGGACCAGATGAATGTAACTGACCTTTGAAATCAACATTTAGGCATTCAAATGATTGTGTTGCATTTATCAGATTAGCTATGGGTGGCTTAAAAAGCATGGTTTTACATTGCACACTTATGACAACCTCAAATCACTTTCTTGACATCTTCTAAAAATGCAAATTATGAACACATAAAAAATGATGAAATCAAGTGATAACAGGGTGACAGAGAGCTTTGTGCAATTTGAGAAGCTCATTTTAGGTTTGAGTGAAAGAGAAAACCTCTGAAAGGCCATCAACTGAAACATTTTCTGGACCAAGATATTAGCCAATGTTGTAGCTGTAACAACTCAACTTGATGTGCCAACACATTAAAGATATGATTTCTGGTCAGTGACAATGGTGAAGTGGTGATCTGTCAAGTAGGTTTTCCAATTTTGTAGGGCCTCAAAAATTCATATGCTTCCTTTACAATAGATGCATGGGAACATTCACTTATGAAAGTAGCTGCAATGATGTTATCAGATGCATTAGTTTCTACAACAACAGGAACTGACTCATCAATATTCTGAACAACCATTGCAACAATCTCCAGCTTTAAGCTCTCAAAAACATCTGTACAAGATTCTCAGGGAATCTGGAAGCCCACTGGGAATAGTAATCATACAAGCCTAAAGCTCTTTAGAGAGACTTTTTATTATTGGGCACTTCCATTTCAAGAAGCAGTCTAAGGCATTCAGAATATGGCTCAATGTAACCTTGTGATATTGTATAGCCAAGCAAATCTACACTGATAATTAAAATACACACTTTTGGGTTCTTTTAGTGTAGGTTTAACTTCTTTATGGCAGAAAGAAATACATTGAGATTAGTATCATATTCAGCTTGAGTGTATAAGAGACAGGTGATATTGTCCAGTTAAGCAAATGTGCCTTTTAGATGATAGTCAGAAATAAAGTCATCCATAATTTTATGGAAACTGGTGACAGCATTTGTAAGTCCAAAGAGGAGATGGTGGAAGTGTTGTAACCAATGGTTTTCTTTAAAAGCCATACATTTCCAGTCATTTTCTTTTATTTAAATTTTTTTTAGGATCCACTGTACTAAAGAACTTGTAGTGGGGAAGCTTAAAGATGAGTTAATCTTTCTTTAGAAAAGAGTATGCATCAAAATATATAATTCTGTTAATTGTCTTCAATAATCAATTACAAGGCATTTCTTGTGGCCCTCATTATTGACAATGACTACTTGGGCACACCAAGATGAATTACTTAGTTCTATAATGTTCTCTAAAAGAAGCTTTGATACTTCTGAATTAATGAAGGATTGATCTGCATAACTAAAACACCTTGAGTTGGTTGCAATTGGCTCTTAGTTAGGTAATAACTTATAGAATGGAGATGGAGCACTAGCAGTGGAAACAGCAATGTTACAAACCTGCAAAACTGGAAGGGAACCATGAAAATTGATTAGAACATTTTCAAGTAAGTTCCAGAATTCTTGACCAAGTGTGATGTCAGAACACACATTGGGCAACACAGTCAATGATATGTCCACACATTCCATGATATTGAGAGAAAGACATACTTTGCACACTTCTGGCAAGTGTGATGTGCTTTTTGAAGCAGCCATAACAACCACTGTAGATTTTGGAGTTAGAGTGATACCACACTTATTGTAGAATCATGTCAATCCACTGTGAGTGTGTTACTTAGAGAAAACTATTACTTTTCTTAGATTTAATGTTAAGCAGAGTTGACACTTTTCTGATTTCTCTCCTTTACAATAAGTGTGCGGTTTATTAAACTAGTTTAATATACAAGAGCCCTTTTAGCTACTTAATTCACTCCAACTTATTTAGATAAAGCAGAGATAATGGAAGACAGGATCAACACTCAAAAGTAGGCATGCATATCCAGGAACACATCCGCCAGCCGCATCTTACCAATGGAACCGCCGCTGTGAGTTAGAGACCAACAAAGGAATGGTTATGTGAATAGCGAACTCAGTGTGATGGGATTTGCAACTACTTAAGAATTTAGTGCATTGATTGTTTTTGTTATTATGAATTGATACAATAAACGAAGTGATGCAACCTTGCTGCTGAAATAGCTTATTATGAAGCCTTACATATAATAACCTTACATATATAGAAATAAATAATAGCCCTTGATACATGTAAACAATCAATGCCACCTGCGTAAAAATATGACTAAAAGTCGGCCAGAGGTCTACCGTATGAAACAATGAGCAACATGTTGTGACTATTAAATAAACTATATGTAATAGAATATAAAGATACAATCTAAATAACCATCTAAATGTAAACACTATTAAATCATCAATCGTCATGTAGCGTAATGAATGTAATAAATAACTTAAGTTCATCAATAAGAGAGTTGACATGTAAAACCTATAGGCTGCAATAACAATATCAGACAAGCAATGACAATTAGGAAAGCTATAATGGTAAAAAACTCCTATACCTATCCATAACCTAAGAGCACACAAGGTAACTACAGCTGTCGCCCTCCCCACTGTGGAATAGCTATTAGGAGGCTGCTCCAGCATACCTTTAACCGGATGTGGGAACCACCATACAATTACCCTAGCTCGTAAACGTTTAGCTTTCCATCAGAATATATAAAATAACCTGACAAGAGAAAATAAATCCAAAGTAGATTTGCTCATCATTAATTACATCATGTTCAGTATATTTATAGCACTTGGTAATAAACAACTAAATACTC